>JAEIFU010001074.1:0-82956 GCA_018904235.1 Lordiphosa stackelbergi | reverse complement strand
ATCGAAGGTGGGAAAATTACAATTCAATGATCAGGTATGTTTCCAGCTTCCCATTTCGTAAATGAATGATAATTGATTCATACTTGATTTAAGCACTGATGGTACCTATACCAAACATTGTATACATGGATCAAGGATGTGTACTGACAGAAGTACAGTACACAGCAAGTACAAATGAGAATAACCACACTCAACCATTACACAGAAAAGTATACATATGCAGCTATTTGGGCCAGGGGTGCCCCGAGTGAACTTACGGCCGCGTGAAACAAAATACAAATGCACAAAATATATCTGAATCAAAAAGAACTACAAGAAATAGAAAGAGAAACCAGACTTTTGTTTGTGAGTCTAATGCGCAGGTAACCAAGAACAAAGCCGTAGCTCGAAGAGAACGAAAAGAGAGAACGTATTTAGGGACGACTTTATATCTTCTTCCGAGAGCTATCGATGACTATCTAACACATGGCAGCTATTAGGGAGAGCTGAAATTGGCCCTTAAAGTTGTTGTTGCCGCCAACAACAAAGCCTTAGCTCGCCTATGAATTTGTTGTTGCTTTATGTAGGCTTATAACACGCATGGACCGTACTCGTGCCAGCTATTCCTTTGCGTCAAACAACAACGAATGAGTGGCTTGCGGAATCTGCTTGGGCACCCCTGATTTAGACGTTTACTTTTTATTGGTTTTTTTCTAAGTGACTTAAATGAACCAAGTCAGATGGTACATCAATGTCTCTGATCCAATAAAAAATCAAGGTCTGGAATCTACACTCAGAAAAAAACAACCGGAATAGTTCTAGACCGATCGGTATAGAATTTATGCAGTTTTGTACTTTAAATTTTAAGTATGTTTTGTTCTTGAATGTTCTTAAATTAAGTACGAAATATGCTAGAATAGAAAAAGGACTGTTAAAATTATTCAAATGAGAACAAACGTTCTTGAATCAAGTACATTTCGTACTTACAGTTAGCCTAAAAATTGAGGAAAAGATCGTACTATGTAAAAATTTCTTGGATTAAGTACAGAATAGACTTACTATGCAAGCTCCAAAAAGTGTGCTACGAAAACTGCGAATTATTTTACGTTGAATCTGTTCTTGAAATTCCCTCCTGGTTCTAACACTTTGGTAATGGAGTGTGGGTTTGATTTCCGACCTAGAGTATAAACATCTTGGTCTTTGGTTAATTCATTTCCTTTGGATTTTGATATTATATAGAGACCTTTATAGGCTTAGACCAAGAACATTTTGTACTTATTTTTGGAAGAATTTTATTTGCTTCAAACATGGTTTGTGGTTGACTTTTAAATTATTAGACTTTGATGAAGAACCTTTTTGCACTTATTTTGAGAGTAAATCGGGTTGTACTTAAGACCATAACACATTAATAATATGACCAAAATGATAAAATAATATAATAGTTTGAAATGTACTTCCGAACAAGTATCTTAGGATTGAAAACATCGTTCTTGAAATAAGGATTTTGTACTTGAATCAAGTATTTTCGTACTTACGTACTATTGACACCGTTCGTACTTGTTTCAAGTACAAAGTTCTTGCGATTTTAAACCAATTTTTTTGACCAAATTTCGAATCAAAATCGCAAAATTTTTGCGAAAGTCAAAATGGGAGCATGGCTCCCATTAGATCAGTTGGATTGAGCGTCGTTTGTAAGCTTTATTTTTTTTGCTTCCCAACATTCAGTTTACCCACTGAACCATAAGCTCGTAAAAAATATCGCTAACGATACTTATGCGAAACATCAACGTGCAAACTATCGAGAAAACACTCGCAAACGATCAACAAATTAATCACCCGTCGCTCAGTTTGTGGCAGAGAAAGTTTCGTTGACGATGGCTCGCAAAAGATTCGTTTGCGAACCTTTTTCGATAGTTTTTGCGAGCCTTCTTCGATACCTTTTGCGACTCACTTTACCAATCGATTGCGAGCCTTTTTCGATACAACAGCATCGGTTGTTCGTTTTTCGTCAATATCATTTTTCTCCCTATTAACATATCATATTTAAGCTCGAATGCGATAATTTGACGATACTTTCGCCTGTCGTATCACTTTTGATCTCGAATGCAATAGTTTTACGATAGTTTCGCTTGACGTTCGCTTCGTGGTGCAGCGGGTAGTTTGAAGGAAACCACTTTGAAGCATTTTATTTACAGGAGAGCTTTAAAAAAACTGGCTGACGCGTGATCCAACCTAGTTATATAGCAAATATTGTTTTTTGATTTTCGATTACCCCACTCAAGTGACGCGCATTGTTATTGCAACCGATAAGCGACGCGGTAGACTCTCTCTCTCTCTCTTTTTCTCTCTCGCTCTCGATATTGTTATCGCCTTCATTTCACATTCGCAAGCAAACACTCAATAACACTAACACTAACACAAAACCAGGAGAGCCGCACGCGTTAAAATAATTGGCCCAGCATCTAAGCCGAAAGCGGAAAGAAAAACAAAAAAAAAACAATTTCTTTTGGGAAAACATTTAGGTTAATTTGCGTTGTTTATTCGTACATTTATTTAAACAGCAAACACTGCGTTTTCGTTGGGACCGGGGCCCTCTTTGTGTAAATCGGAATCACAACAAAACGAAACTAAAACTGAACAACTTGACAGAAGAGCAACAAGCAAGAAAGCTTGCCCATTAGACACTGAGAGCGTAAAAGCTTAATCAGACGCGAAAGCTTTTTTGAGGTCTAGCAACAAGTGATAAGCGTAGAAAACCGTTACATTTTGCGAGAGATTTGAATTATGCCCAGATGGTAGGGGCTAGAACGCTTACTTTAAAGAAATGTCCTGTTTGGCTCTCAAAAGTAAAATCAAATACCGAAGTCCTTTTCATCTAGTGCCATGACATCATGATTTTTTTGCGGCTTTCTTTTTGGCAACACTGTTTTTGGCAGATCATTTGTTTTCGTGTCGCATGTTACTGTCAAACATGTTCAGTTTGGTCCATAATTTAACCATGAATCGACTTACAAACGAACAATTCTTAAAGATTATTGAATTGTATTATATAAACAAATTCATGCTCGGTTAAGAAAGTGTGACTCTTGTGACTAAATTTCGCACCAAATTTACATTATTGGACATTAAACCAACAACACGCATACGTAGAGTGCGGACAGAGGAAAATATTGCAGCTGTATCCGTCAGAGTTGTTAATGACGGTGAATTACCGATTCGGCGCCGTTCGCAGTGATTGTGCCTCTGAAGGATTTGGGTGCAAACTTTGAAGCCACACGAACTACACTGAAAAATAAAATCATTCCATTCCGGGATTTCCGGGATCAAATTCAAGCCAAAATAGTACTAAAAATGGGTTGATCCTGGAAAGGCATAAACCATTCCCGACTGGAACAATTTAAGCAACTTGCCGAACTTAAACTGATCCCCCTTTGCAAACATAACTTAGTCCCATAAGAGATAACATTCTAGTTCAGTAGAGATAGATTAGTGCCCGATATTCGGTCGCATCGGGCCATCGGGTCAAAATACGATCGCCCAGTCCCTCTTGCCCAATCATTCTGGATTGAAAAAGCCATATATATAAAATTTAAACCATATAAATCTGTACGCCCGACTGACATATTCTCAACCCACAGCCTAAATGGCTTATCCTACAGGTCTGATATTTGGCATAGACCTTCGTTTAGCTATGCAGGCACGCACTAAGAAAGAAAATTTGGAAAATTTTTATCCGCAATGTGTGAAAAGGCCAATGGAAAGTTTGTATGGACATAACGGTTGTTGCGCTCAGGCAATGTTGTGGGATGAGTTGTTTTGCCGAAAGCGCGAGAAAGAGTGAGAGCGCGCTAAGTGCATGTATGAGTGTGTGTTTTTTTTCAAAAACAAACAAAAAATCAAATTGAGAATAGCCACACCGAATTGAATTGAATCTTATGGCACATAAAAAACACATCGATAGCTTTAACAATACGTTGACCGTAAATCACAATAAAGTAGTTACAATTTCACAAAGCTAAAAGCCAAAAAATCGATCAATGCTGTGAACTGTTGATTGTCTCTTGTTATTGTTACAATGAGTGACACGAAAATTCGTGGTCTCCTTATCTTATTTGCGCGTCTTTTACATGTATGCTATGGAATTCACGATTTTAAATTTAAAAAAAAATTAATCCTGTTTATGCAGCTTTTGTAAATTCACAAATTGTACACCTTTTTGACAGATGTGGCAGCACCAACAAATTAAGTTGGCTGCACCTCTGGATTTTAGCAGGGTGGTAAAAAAAAAAAAAGGGGGGTGTTTTAAAATAAAAAAAGGGGGAAACGCCATCATAATATTTTTTTTAAAAACGCCCAATACCAAAAAAAAAAAAAAGGCAAAAAAAAAAATTTTTTTTTGAAATCCATTTTAAAAAACAGCTTCGAACAGCTGATCGGCCATTTATTTAGTGGCATTTATTTTGCTGATTTCCAGAAGAGAAACTAAATAATCGCAGCGTTGCCACATCGTTAGCTTGTGTGGATTGCAAGCACAGCCGATTTGCTTAAATAAATTGAAAATAAATAACTTGCAGCACATTTTTCCGGACAACATCGAACAAATTAAAAGCAAATGCGGGCGCACCAAAATAGTCCAACAAATAATAAATATATATACACATACAATAGCAGTCTTTTTATGACTTTTTGACATTTTTTAATTTTAAGTGCCTCAAAACTTTCTCTACCGAGGATCACGAAGTTGCCCACACTTGTGGTAGTACATCGTGTGACTTTGAAAGCTGTAAGCTTATTTTAAAATTGTTTAAACTCTAAATTGATAAACACATTTTGAATTCAAGCGGCTGACAAATCAGTGCTACCTTACAATTTGGCCGCCGTTTTGGGTATTTTTTAGTGCATTTTAAGACATTGTGGGCATACTATAGCTTACAATCCACTTAACATAAATAAGTGGCAATTTCGTGACATAAATTTTTATTTGTTCTGAAATAGGCCTTAAAAAAAAAACATCTAAAAAAACAAAAAATCATAAAGTTAAAGGATAAAAATAAAAAAAATATGGTTTTAAAAAGACAAAGAAAATATTATAATTATAGGCAACATTCAAAATAATATATTACAACCACCCCCGGGGGGGGTAAATGAAAAATAAATATTGATATCAAACAGGAACTGTGTTATTTTCAGATATCTTCGTCGTTGAGAAAATGCATCGCACTCCGTTGACAAATCATCCTTTACATTTTGAAAAAATTGAGTCAAAATCGTCCACAGACGTATCTACACCAACAGCCGCTGATACAGGACGCGTCCCAAAATAGCTCATTCAGTTCGTTCAGGTGGGTGCAGTTCTTCCTTCCAAAAGTTTTTTAAGCATCCGAAGCTTAGATTTTCCTTGCTCTCTACAATTGATCAAATTTTTTAGCCTTTACATTGTCGGAAAGAGTTTTGTATATGGCGTTGTTTCTTTTAGTTTTTCCATCGAGTTGGCCTAATATGTTGTTTTCCTTTACTAAGCCGAGCAGTTTGGCCACTGTATCGTCGACCCAAAACGATCGCTTGCTCTAAAAATTCAAATTTACTTGAGCAAACAATTGGCTAAAATTTATGAACAGCTGTTTGCTAAAGCACAATGTTACCTGACATTGAGCATGTAGCATCTGCGCGGCTTAAGTTGGCTACTCCACAGCATTTTATGAATTGACGTTGAATTCATAGTCAACTTTCGTGTGTAATGGAAATCATTTCATGAAATGATTTTGCAAAACGAGCATAGCATAAACGTAGTATTTGTTAATAAACTAGACTGTGAGTTGATAATCTAGAGAGATTTATATCGATTGAAGCGCCTAAAAATTCATAACAACATTTCGCAATGAAAAGTGTGTTGGAAGGAGAAAAATAAACAGTGTTGCGAAACAGCTAATTTTTTAATTTAGCCTTTGCGGATCAAAAATCAGAGGACAGCGGAAATTGTGACCTTTATATAAAATATATTTATTTTTTCCTCTTTTAAAAAGAAAAGTTAAATTTGCTTTTTTTTTTTTCTATTTTTAAGAAATGAAGTTTCCCTGTTTTGGTTGACGCATCATAAAGACACATAGTTACACATGTTTAAATAGTTACATACAGAAAAGAATATCCTCGAGCTCTAATATTAAACAAATGTATATAGGTGCGCACTTATAAATAAAATGTCTCTTGACCCTAAATTTACTACATAGTTCTTCGGAAGAAGAATATACTATAATCTGTTCAGCATTCACAAGACAGGAATGGAATAATTTTTAATACTGAATTTAACAAATAAAAATTTTTTATAAAGGAGGGATTGGATTTAATTAAATACCACCAACTGCCTTTTCCAACAATCCTATTTTCCCAGATTTTGAAGTTAAGGGCAAACGTAACGAGACCTAAAGCCAGCGTAATATTGATGGCCAGATTGATTTATTTTAATTAACCGTAAACTCGAAACTGTCAAGAAATTAAGCTAATGAAGCCAATGATATTAAAAAGAAATTGCGTTTTAAAAAAAAAAAAAAAAATAAAAAAAAACTAAAAAAAAAAAAAAAAAAAAAAAAAAACCCCAAAAAAATAAAAAATAAAATTTAAAAAACCAAAAAAAAAACACCTTTTTTACCTTAAAAATTAAGAAAGACAAAAGGCCCAAAAATCAAAGTCGTTTTTTTTTACGCATACTCTCTAAATTTTTTACTTTTTAGTCTAAGATCAAAAACAGTTATAAATAAAATTTCAAGAAGGTAGGACCATATAAACCCGTGCCGAAATGCATTTAAATATTTCAGTACTTTCTCTCTGAGCGATGTAGCTGAAAGAGGGTTTAAGTTGATGCAAGACTTTCATGGGTTAATCACAGTTGAGGAGGAAAAAAAAACAATTTTTATTACGTTGCGTACAAGAACACCGGAAAATGTATCCTTATGTAATAAAACACACGTTAAAAAGAAAATTGAGCAATAATCCGCGAACCAAGGCTTCGTGGGCAAAACTGAAAACGCTGATCTGTCTATTTTGAATAGGATTATGGCGTATATGAAAAGATTTGTGGGTGAGTCTTAACATGGTACTCATATCGCGGTTTTTTTTGGCTGTGGCGTACCATCTCTTAGGGACATGCAATAGCCCATTATACCATAATAAAAAACGATTTTAATGAAAATCTACTGAGCGCTTTTAAAAATATTTAAGAATTAAGGTTTACCTTCTTCTGGATGTACCTTAACCGATTGCACGATTGAAGTGAATTTTCTATATTGCGTTCCCCATGACCCTGTCCACATTTGCTAAATTTTTGAGAATTTTATTTTAAACCATTAAAAACTAATGTAAAATTGTTGTCGTTGAGAGTTGTAAAAGTAAAAAAAACGCGAACCAAAGTTTCATTTGAAAAATTGGGTATGAGGTGATGCTTACAGTGACCCTAAAAGGTCTTATGCAGTAAGATAAGTTGTTTAGATAAGTTGTTAAGTTGCATAAGTTGTTTTCAGTTGTGAACAAACACAACTTTTTCGGACCTGGAGCCAGCTAAACTCGCTAAATAAAAAATTTATGTAGTGACAGTGTAAACACATGCTGCACACCACATCAACGCATACAAGCACACATCGTCGCAGCGATAACAACACTTTACACAATAATCTCAACACTCACCTACCACATTCTGCACTAAATGTGGTTTTCGCACCACTTTTTAGCGGTTCATCCGTCATTTCCATGTTTTGATTTACAAACTACTTCTAGGAAGCGTCACATAAAGAAGCAGACAAAAATCCGATCGAACAACAATAAGTGAAGCAATAAGAGCGAATTTGCCTTTTGCTCTCAGGTGGTTCATTCTCTCAATTGTTTATTTTTTTTTTAATTCCTTTATTGTTACCTTAACAAAACTACTATATACGTTGCACATCCAGTCTCCGAAGCTTAGCCATAATGGTAGCTGCGAACTCACAAGTAGCCTCCCAGTTTTCCTTCGACATCAGCAAGTATGATGTCTCTCAATTGGTTGTTACGTAGAATTTGGTTTAAAGCAATTCTTTTTGGCACACCCAGAGAAATCTAGTCGAATCGGCGAGACAGAAATCGGCTTCAATTTAGATCTTTTCTTCTTGATTTTTTAGGACAAAATCTGCTTGCATAGGTGAAGACAATTAATCTTGACTTCGAGCACGATCGGCTTGGTTTTTTGAAATATGTATGCCCACTCGTACCCTAAAAGTGTATTTCTTCTGTCGGGATCAAATCACACTTTTTAGACTTGAAAAGTTCCCGGCATTTTTATTTCTGTGTACTCGGCTCGCATGAGTGTGAATTGCCGAATGTGTTCGGTCTCTAGGGGCCAAGACTGGCGAATTCTGTTTTAGATTTAAGTATGTGGCATCACTGATCAATCCCTACAGCCGATAGCTGCAGATATAGGTCTTTCCACTGAATTACGCCATCGTCGCAATGAATTCATTCTCTTTAATGCAATTACTCGCTATATTATAATTAAATTAAGTTAGTTACTAAATATAACTAAAAGTATATTCGGAATTTTGAATATTTTGCAGTTAAATTGCAGTTTAAGCTGATTTTTGCCATCAAGTGCTGCCACATCTTTTGTATTTTGCAAAATTTTGGATAATTCTGATTAGGCAAATTTACGATATATTCCAAAGTTATAATTAATTTGCAAACATCGATAAGTATCGCTTGAAATTAAAAAATGCCAGCAAGATTCATAATTCATAATTCATCAGGAAAGATCTAGTTGTAATTTAATAATTAAAAAAATGAAATAATTCATTTTAAAGTGCAAATTTGATGTTCTTCAACTCTTATACAAAAACTGATCCGCCATGTTCAATTTGAATGAAACTCACCACACGCCACCAACTTGGCCACGCCCTCCCACCCGGAGACGTTGCCTTTGGTAAAATAAGAGATAGACGGCAAAAAGAGTCAGGCCACAACTGCGCTTGCGTTCATATATCTATCCCACTCGCACCATCTCTCTCTTTCACACCGAGCGTACGGTTAACACCCACAGCAGCGCAGCAGGCAGAGCGCGCCCATTTTTCGCCGTCGGCATTTTGTATTGGCAGCGACAGAGGCAGCAGCGTCCAGTGGAAATATTGAGTCTTGGCCTATGATTTGTTGCAAATGTCGGCAAAATGGCGAACGCGTGTTTCTGTACCATAAACGTATGAATGTATGTATGTATGTTTGTAAGCATAAACATTTATTGACTTGGGGAAAAGGCCATTAATTCAGAGTTGAGAGACGAACAAGTGGCCAGGTGGCTACAGATGCAGAGTGAAGTTATGACTGTGTGAATCGATGCTCAGCAGAGAGTGGAGAATGCCCACTCACATTTAATTACTCAACAAAACGTAGCGGTGAAAATACTCAGCAGCAAGGTGCGGTTGAGCGAGCGAGAGTCTGTCCACACGCAAAAAAAAAAAATTGTTGGTAAGTTCATCAAATTCCGTCTTTGATTTTGCTTTTAAAATTGAACTTTGGATTTTTGTTGACTTTCAATTTTTTTATACATTTAAATTGGTAAAATTAACAAGAAAAATTTTTTAAGTCGACAATTCGAAATTATAATGACATTAAATACACCCTCAAGGGCATCCAAATTACCAAACACGATAATTTTTTCACCTCGTCCTGCAGGATAAAGTCAAGGATTTATAAAGAAATCGGCAATTTTCTGATTCGTGTAGGTGGATAAGAGAGAGGAAGAAGGGGATTAGTGAAAAAATCAAGCCAGAAGTAAGACACACTCTGGGTTGGATGATTATGTTTTTGGATTTCCTTACTTACACACGTTTCTTAACTAATTTCGACTGAAAGCTCATTTTACTGTTCGCTAAAGTCCATTCTTAAGGTAACAAAGGGTTTCAGTGTCAACATATGGACACCTAGCGTGAATTGTGACATGTGGCAACGCCAAAAATGCTCAGTAAGGTTTGCCAGTGAGGAATTTTATTATCCAAATCGTGCTCTGGGGCTTAACAAACATAATTGCCGAATTTGGTCTGCATCAGAGACTAAAACCGTAACCGAAAACGTAACCATTCACCGCTAAAAACCGAAAAAAATGTTTTCTTAAAACCGTAATTGTATAACCTTTATTAACATAACCCGATTATTAGTACCAAAACAGAAACAAATATAATATATGGGTTAATTTCGGTTTAAAATTTTCGATTAACGTAAATTTATTTGATGTATGCACAATGAACATTTTACATACATACATACATTGCGCCGCACTGTTGCTTGAAAAGAGAGCAATCGAGAAAGAGTGCAGCTAACCAAAATCTTTACCCTCCGAAATTTTTACAGTTTTAGCAAAAGCAAAAGTTGTATCAACCAGATTGCTGAGCGAACTGTTAGTCTTCGATGATTTTTATTCTATCTGGATTCAATGTTAATTTGAAATCACAACAACAAAAATAATTCTCGCATTGAAATATATGGGGCATTCCATACAAAAAAAGTTTTTTTTCTGGGATGATGTCTCCGAATTGGATGATAATTGGCCCAAAGGAAGCTTATTGTGAGAGAAGCTTAACCCCAAAATGTGAGCTTTTGGGAGCTCTTTTGCAGAAGTTCTACGCATAAAAGTGTAATATTGTGAATTTTTTAAATTTTCAATTACTCGAAAACGGTTTAAAATTGAGCTTTCCAGTTTTTTTTTTTCAAAATGTTCAGGATCAAAAAGCGCTTCTAAAAATAAATTTGACAAATTTTTTTTTTTTTACCTTTCTTGAAAAAAAAGGATTTTTATGGCCATTTTTGTCATGTAATCTCTAAAATATCGGTATGAAAAATTTATCAAAAATTTCCAATAAATTTTATTTTTGCCTCTTCCCTTTCCCAAGCTATTAAATAAAATTTAAGGACCCAGAAAAGAACGCTTTGGTCTTAAGGCTTACAGAAAAAGGTATAAAAAGACTTTCAAAGACTTCGTCTTGGTGTGGACACCGATTTCGAATTATTCAATCGGTACAGAATTCTAGCAGCGACCTGTATTGGCACAGTGTGTAATGCGACCGGGTCCTTTTCTTTCTTGTTTTTTTTTTTTATCAATTTTATTAGTTTAAAAATAAAAGTAAATAGAAAAGAAAAACTAAAACAATTTGCATTCATAGTAATAATATAATATAATAGTAATAATAATAATAAGACGCTCTAAAAAATAAACTACACTCTAACTAATTTTGAAATTACAGTTCTTGATGTGGTCTTCACTTTAAAGGCCTATACGGACATCCGAAGTACGTAATTTTTCGAACTTCCCCCTATGTTTCGTCGCCGTGGATCGTAAGAGCAGTGTTACCAGACTTAAGAATAAAATTACGCCAACAATTTCAGCATTTGGTATTTTTAATTTAGTTAGCGGTAGGTCACACTGCTCGATCATCTGTGTTTTGTTTTAATGCCAAGAGTTGTTCCCAAAAATTAAGTCCAAATGCTTGTGGTGAAAAAGATCACAAATGACATTCCGTTCTTTCACCGCCAAAATTAAAGACATTTTTTAGTCATGGAAAATTAATTCAAAACAACTATTTCGCTCTTGTTCTTCTGCCATGTTTTTTATATTTATTTTTTCAAAACAATTTAGCTAAAAGCACTTCAGCTGATCGATGCAGGTAGAAGCAGAGTGAAGAGACAGGGTGCATTCTCAATGCTGCGTCTGCTGCTCAAAGCATAATAAGGTCCACTGCCATTTTACATAGTCTCCACAAATGTGCTGTTAAGTGCAACATTGTCTGTTAAGTGTAACATTCAACTTCGCACCTCCGTACATGCAAAAAGTTCAAGAGGCGAAGTTGTAACTTCTGCTTCTTCTTCCCTCAATTTTTGTATGAAACTTCTCGTTACTTCTGATGTCCGTATGGGGCTTAAGTGAGGATTCATTCACAGGAACCGCATGATGAATCCCAAGCGTCCCTTTGATAGTTTTACAATTTTCGAACCTGGTTTTTATATATTCTGCACACTGTTGGTAATCTTTTGTGGTGCAAAAAAAAAACATTGATGATTTTAAAATTATAATTTGCCCATTGATAAAGGTTTTCAGCTGTAAGTATTTCATTTTTGTTCCTTGCTGCAGGCAGTATTGCCTGGCAAGCCGTTTAACCGTTCCCCTACCCCATCACAAGCACCTTTTCCGTGCGCTGTGGCAAAAAAATGTCCATTCGTAGTCGTGAAAAGTCATTTTATACCTTTTTTGTAAGCCTTAAGACCAAAGCGTTCTTTTCTGGGTCCTAAAAATTTTTATTTAATAGCTTGGGCAAAAAAGAACCAAAAATAAAATTTATTGGAATTTTTGATAAATTTTTCATACCGATATTTTAGAGATTACATGACAAAAATGGCCACAACTTCCTCAATTTTCAAGCTACCGATATGTTCGGGCACTTAAAATGTTTGGAAAAGATGCGACTTTCACATATTTTTTTTGGAGAGTTTTTGAAGGATGGGTCTTTTTTGCTAGACTAAGTTTTTTTGGAAAAATCCTATTTTTTTCAAAATAAAAAAAAAAAATTTGAAATTTTTTTTAGAAAGGCTTTTTGATCCTGAACATTTTGAAAAAAAACTGGAAAGCTCTATTTTAAACCGTTTTCGAGTAATTGAAAATTTAAAAATTCACAATATTACACTTTTATGCGTAGAACTTCTGCAAAAGAGCTCAAAAGCTCACATTTTGGGGTTAAGCTTCTCTCATAATAAGCTTCCTTTGGGCCAATTATCATCAAAAAAAAAAAAACAAAAAAAAAAAATTTTTTTGAAAAAAACACAAAAAAATGGCCCCCGGTCGTTTTTTTTTTTTTTACCCCCCCCCCTCTTATTTATTTTAACCTTTCTTTGATCTATTTTTTTTGGTTCGGAACGGATGACTATAGCATATAGCTGCCATAGGAACGATCGCTCGAAGAAGTAGTTCTAGTGAAGTACTATATAGTTCTAGTAGTACTTTCCAGTTATGAACAAACTGCGCATGCGCTGTATCTCTCTGAGAGAGCGCGTCCAACGTTATTCTCTCAAAGTGTGCGTTCCCTCACTCCCCTTGACTATAGAACCACATTAAGAATGAGTTCATCTCGATTCCAAAAGCGAAATTCTTGAAAATTCAAGAACGACTACATTTTTTTCCAAGCGCGTTCGTACTAAAATTATTCGTTTTAGTTTTTTTTATGAGTGTACACTGAGAAAAAAAAGGATAGTTTTGATCATCCGTAGGATATTTTCGGTATCCATTTGGACTGGATAGTTAACTATCCTTTTTTGGGATCCATTGGATATTTTTGAAATCGATTTGTTTTCGCTTAAAATGGATATATCAGAAATAAAATATTTCATTGATCTTTATTCTTCATCCAAAGGAGCTGAAAAATGTGAAAAGGACATTTCAAAAAATGGATCTTAATGTGGATATTCGAATATCCATTCTACGGGGATCTTTTTTTTCTCTGTGTAGGAGCTAAACAGCTATACTAGCTCTTATATCATACCTGATGCCTGAGTTGCTGGAACTGCAAGTATCGTCCGGGCCATATTTTTTAAGTCCTCGTTTTTTTGACCTTTCCAAAATTTGAAACGTTTGTCAATTTATGTTCTCTTGCACAATTTTCGCAGGAATCTATAACATCATTTACAGATTTGATGTTTAATATTTGTTGATTGATTTCTCTTGCTTTATCTTCTTCGCAATCAGACGTTGAGTCATTTAAAGTTGAATTTTGAAAACTGTCATTAAGAATGCCTTCAGCATTCTGTTATGTGCTGCTTTGCATTTTAATTTTTTTGGTCAGAAGTTAACAAAGTTGGAAATCTCGGGTCTAAGAGCACTTCAGCCAAAATTGGCACTGAGCTTGTTATAGAAGAACGTTTATCGAGGCATTTAGATAGTAATAAACAATGTTTTGCTAAACAATTTAGAACAATTGTTCGACATGAAAAGCAAGCGTTAAAACAAGTGAGAAAGTCGGTCAAGCCCGACTAATATACTCTGTACCTAGAGTAGGAGCTGTATGCAGTGCTGCTGCTGCGCTCATCTCTAAGTTTCTCTCTCCCCCTCTCACTCTCTCTCTCTCTCTCTCTCTAAATTGTGCGCGTGTGCAGGGTGGGAGGGGGGTGGCGGGGGGTGATTCACTTATTTGCTCATAACTTGAGAACCGCTCATCCGATCTTTATCATTTCTTCGGCAAATTGATACATATTGCTAATGACTAACTATCTCTAAAAGGTACGAATCATCTATCTACAAAACTGTGGGAGATATGACGTTTTTTCAAAATTGCAGGGGCGGGAGGGGGCGTGGCAAAAATTGAAAATAAACTTGATCTGCCTGCAAGTATAAGAAGCATTTGTCCCATACATGTCAAACCTCTATCTCTTACCATCTCTGAGATCTGTTTGTTCATACGGACGGACAGACAGACAGACGGACTGGCTATATCGACTCGGCTGTTGATGCTGATCAAGAATATATATACTTTATAGGGTCGGAAATGATTCCTTCTCCCTGTTACATACTTTTGCACAAGCTTATTATACTCTACGTATGTACCTTCGGTCCCCCTCCTCCCAACGCACCCGCAGGCGACACCGCATTGCATTCATCAAAGAGAGTGAAAGAGAAAAACTTCGAGATGAGCACAGCTGCAGCGCTGCATTCAGCTTCTACACCGGGTACAAAATATGTTATAGTCGGGCTTGACCGACTTTCTCACTTGTTTTAAATGCGAGTTCGAAGTTTTATACAAAGTGTGCGATCTCTGCTAATGTCAATATAAACTTTCTTAAAAAAAATCGTTAACTACATAATTTAAAGTCCTCCAAAGCGAGAAATGGTTTTGATTAACATGAGTAACCTTCATTAACATAACATTCTTCATAGTTGCATTCCTTTTCCGCTATGCACTTGTCATTTAAAAGTTCTTCTGCTCTAAGCATATTCGCTTCATTATCGACGGTCATAGTGAAAATCTGACCTAGAGAATTGTCGTAGAATTGGAGAACTTCTTGAATAATACAAGTCAGATTGCAAGGAATTTCTATATTGTATGTGTCATTGAAAAAACTACACTCAGAGAAAAAACCAAGCCTATCGTGCTTGATATCAAGCAGTTTTGATATCAAAAGTACGGCAAGACGGAATATTCTTGGATCCAAGCCGAAAATACTGAAATTAAGCACGAATTTCTGAGACTTTCGAAGTAAAGATTAATTGTCTTCTCCTATGCAAGCAGAATTCGTCCTAAAAAATCAAGAAGAAGCCGATTTCTGTCTCGCCGATTCGTGCTAGATTTCTCTGAGTGTACTTAACTTGTCAAACCGAGCCTCATTTTTCGAAAAAGTGGTCCGGTTCAAAAATATTATGGGTCCGATTTGCCCGACCCAAAAAACCCGAACCGAACCGGTTCTAAGGGGCTCGGCGAAAATGAAATTGTTCTGTGAAAAGCATTCTAAATCTTGATTTCTATACAGTTATCGAGCTGCAAGGATATACAAATTTGGGTCTTTTCTTGATTAAATGTGGCACAGTCAATCGTTATAGAAAGCATTCTACTTCTTTGATTCAAATTCCTCCTTTATCGTCTTTGTTTTTGACAAGCCGACTCTTTTCTTTAAAAGATGACGGATCCATACTTACGAATCGTATAGAGGCACAAATTCACTAGGATTGAGACGGGTAAAGCACCAAGCAAACTCTTTAATCGACCATTTAAATCATGCCGCTATTAAAAACGTGAGGCAACAACCATTCGCCGTACTTTCACCCGTCAATCGTTTGGGATCGTTGAATTTAGTCAATGATTTCTTGAGTACGAGTTTTAATTGGTGACCCCAATCACTTGAGTCCTTTTACATTTCCCTGTAGTTCATTTGACGATTTGTTTTCCAAATGAAACAGCAATTTGTAAGCTTAGTATACACCTCAACAAGGGTCTTTAGTGTCAAAAGTGTATACTTTCAACAGAATCATCTTGTAGAGACTCTAAATTAATCTGGATATAAAGGATTCTCCAACTAATCAAATTCCCTTGGGACTCCATACCAGCCCTTAATGAGCTTAGGGGTGGGTCTGGCAATCTTCCGTAAAAAAAAAAACACTTGCAATTTTGAGGGTAATTGTGGCGTGTTTGCTTCGGAAACAGTTTTATTCTAATGCTTAAAATGGAGTTGTCCAAATGATGGGGTGGGTTATGCTCGGGACGGTTCACGGTGTTTAAGGGGCAAGTGTCAAGAGTGTGCAACCCTTTAACAATATTTCCTTTGCTGCACTGAACTAACCTACCCCCAAACCATATCGAATGCGGCATCAGCGGTACAGTTTGTATTAGTTCGATTTGGAAAAAAAGAGAGGGGGGTTAGACGTGGTACTAGAGAATGGAACACACGTGTCACGATGACTCAAAATAGTAATACAGCCCGTGACCTTCTGTGTTATAAATTGGACTGAGGCTAGTTTAAAAGTATGCTCTTTGAATGCGCTGTGTGAGAATCTGGTGTGAATGGTGCTCTGCTAGAGTCGCCGTGAGTTAAGGTCCTTGGGTAAGACCAAAGACATTAGAATATGAAGATGAGTAACGCCATACGATTTTTCGGTGCTGGCTTTTCAACTGGCTTTTGGCTCTCTTGAAATTTTTTCGAAAGCCAGAGAGAGCGACCGCTCTAGAGCCAGCCTCTTTTTTGTACGCATACAGCGACAGCCGACGACTGTAAGTGTGTTCACGTATTCTCTAGCATTTTAGATTTTTACGCACTCAACTTTGTGTGAGCGGAGAGAGCGCGATTTTCGTCGCCACCCAAAAAATAGCTGCATAGTGCAAAACCAATATATGGCCGTTCGGCATCTTAAAGATTATATTGGTCTTTGGTAAGACTCTCTTTAAGCTTCTACTTTGAAGAACTCCTTGGTTCCTGCGTCTTTTAGCCAGTTTATTGGGGTGCTGTGATAGCTTGTTAAGGTATATGGCAGCCTGCTTATTGATAATATCTCCAACCATAGGAACTCCAAGGTCTCTTTCAATATCCCTGGTTCTCAGGTACCATTCAGCTCCCGTAATGCGCCTAAGGATTTTCGCCTGGACCACTGTAATCTCTGACAGGTGAGACTACGCTGCGATTCCATATAGCAGTTCGAATAGCAGAACGATTCGATCTTAAAAAAAACGCTTTTGATCCTGTTTCGGTCTAGAATTTGGTAAAAACGATTCGCTCTTGTAAGTTCTTACTTTGAGTACGAACCGTTCTTAAAATTGACCGTTAAAAACTACGAAATATAAATAAAATTCTTGATTCAAGAAAAAAAATTTTAATTTAAGATCATTTTATTCTTGATGTCAGAACGCGTTCGCTCTTAGCTAACATAAATAAGTCTACATCATGCTTATTTTGAGCTCTAAAACTAATCAAAACGTTCTTGAAATCAAGAGCTTTTATAAACTCTCTAGAATTTAGATATTTCGCACCTAAATCAAGGATTTTCTGTCTTATTGAAGTTTTGAAACTGAAAATTCTTGATGCCAAATTAAGTGCCAAAATTCTTGGTTTTTTCCTCATTGTGGGACTTAGCTTAACTACAAAGGTTCTGTCCGCTTTTGTCTGAAGCTATTGATTAGCAGATACAGTTGGGGCGGAAGGAGTTTCTTGATCTTCGAGAAAAGGCCTGCTGGATGTCAAGGTAAGCTGTCAATACTTACTCTTTCCCGTCATACCCTTCGAATATGTAGTTGACCACTCGATGTAATTGTTCGGGAGTTCCAATAGATCGTACATCGAGCATTCTTCGAAGAATACAGTGCTGAAAGATCTTTCCAAGGATGGATAGAAGGCCAATCGGCCGTTAGGAATCAAGGCAGGGGATTGGTTTTCCACTTATATGGAAGAGAACTATTCTGGTGTTCTTCCAGGGTGATGGGGGAAATGGCTTAGTCTCAGAGCCGCGTTGTAAATAAGCACCAAGAACAATATGGCTTTGTGTGGCAAGGAGCTTCATAGTCCTGTGGTCAATGTTCTCAATGCCGGGGTTTTACGTATCACCAGATCCTTGATTTCCCCTTTCACCTCAGGGAAGGTAATTTGTGGAACTGGGAGGGCCATTTGGACTAGTTGGTTCCGGCGGGGCGACAAGGTTTCGTACCAATATGCCTATAATTCATGGTTTGTCTCTGTCTGACCTGCTTCATCTCTTGGCACAAGCCTCGGCAAACGTTCGGTCAGTTTTGAAATGGTCACAGTAGTGGCGCCATCTATTTGTACTTTGTAATCTATACTTATAAATCTGTAGGCCCACAGCCAAAACTAAGATTTGGCATAGACCTTCGTTTATTTATGCAGGCGCGCACTAAGAAAGAAAATTTGGAAAATTTGTCCGCGAAGTAGGTGAAAACGGCAAAGAAAAGTTTTTTGTGGGGCAAATAAATGAGCTATGTATTGCGTTCAGGGAATATGGTGCCAAACTGTTTTGCTAAAAGCATGATGAAATTAAGTATCAGGTGGAGAGAGCCGCCCACAGGCGCCAAATGAAGAGGACAGAAAAGTGTGCTCTCTCCACACTACAGCCGTTTTACTTGCAATGCAGTGTTCACCGGTTCACACAACCATTGATTCGGTAAGTGACATAAACTGTTCACCGAACTCGCCTCTCAATTGGGCCATTGTCTCGCGTGCTGTGTGGCATGTGGCACCGTCTTGTTGAAACCACACGTCAGTAAAGTCAAAAAATGTTTGTAATCATCGCACGGTAGCGCTCTCCATTCACACTAACGTTTCTGCCTTCGTCATTTTTAAAAAAGTACGGCCCAATGATCCACACCAAATAGGGCATTTTCGGGATGCTTGTGATTTATTTGTTATTTAAAAAAACAAAGATTAATGGATCACCCTTTACGCTTTATGCGTAAAACAGCAACGAATATGCGCCGTGCGCATAGGCTGTGGGCACACCTGAACCTTCCAACTAACATCTATTCAATTTTTTGATATTTGGTCGTTTAATTTGGTGAATTTCTCTGAGCTTTGAATTTTGTTTGTTCTCATATTGTGTTAGTAATCGCTGTGTGAAATATTTGGGAGGGGGCAAAAATCTAACAAAAACTCAAATGAGGTATTGTATCATAGGTTTCTAGCTATATTTTTCCGATCAGGAGATCGATGAGCAACGCAAAAAAGAGAAGAGAGGGGCTGATCGAACACTCAAAAAAAAAAGCAGAATGATTCGGTCTTAAAAAAAATCGCTCTTGATTTTATATTGTTTCGGTCTAGAATTTGGTAAGAACGATTCGCCCTTGAAAATTCTTACTTTGAGTACGAATTGTTCTTTAATACCAAATTGATCATTAAATATTCAAAAATTAAAAAAATTGATGTAAAAACGAGCTCTTACTTTCAGTACACAGCTAACATAAATAAGTCTAGATCATCAAGGGCGTAGCCAGCTTTCCGAAAAGGTGGGGGAAGCTGTGCCTGAACTTTTCTTAAATATTTCTTAAAATATATTTTTCAACATTAAATAATTAGATCAAGATGCATTTGATATGAAATGGGGGCAAAACGATGTTAGGCCCCCCTGGCTTCGCCCTTGTAGATCATGCAGAGCTCAAATACAAGTTCTTAAAAAAATCCCGAATCAATCTGAATATATCCAAAACGCCCTTAAATCAAGAAATTCCGTACTTAAATGAAGAATTTTTTGGCTTATTCAAGTTTTGAAACTAAAAGTTATTGATTTCTTCTTCTTTCTTCTTCTTCTTTATTGGCCCGATGCTTGCATCACAACCGTTCGACGGTCTCGGCCGCTGCAACCAATGTCCGCCAGTCGCTTCTGCTCTGTGCGAGCTGGCACCAGTTTTTCACGCCAAGCTTGGAAATGTCTCCGCACCTGGTCGTTCCACCTTGCCATGTCCCAGTTCTTTCGCATTCCTCTTGTAGCCGTTGTTGCTTTATGCGCTTGACCAGACTAGTATCCCCATAGAGCTCATACAGTTCGTCATTCCTTCGGATGCGAAAATCCTCGCCAACTTTCAAAGGTCCATAAATCCTGCGAAGAATCTTTCGCTCGAAAACGCCAATCGCCGCCTCATCCGCTGATGATATTGCCCATGCTTCTGCGCCGTATTGCAGGACTGGGATGATAAGCGACTTGTAAAGCGCTATTTTTGTTCTTCGCTTGAGGTCTCTGCTCTTGAACTCCCTACTGAGCCCGTAGTAGCATCGGTTTGCGAGCGTGATTCTTCTTCGGATTTCCAGGGTAATGTTGTTGTCGCCGGTTATCACTGTTCCGAGGTAGACAAAGTCCTCTACAACTTTGAAGTTGTTCTCTCCCATTGCAACAGATTGCCCAAAACGCGTGTACTTCTGTTTCGAGGACACTAGGTATTTCGTCTTGTCCTCGTTCACCGCTAAGCCCATCAGTTCCGACTGCCTCTCAATCTCTGAAAACGCCATGCTTACCGCCCGTTCGGTATTGCTGATATGGTCAATATTATCGGCGTATGCGAGTAGCATTACATCTTTATTAAAGACTAGCAAAAACCCCTTCGCGCTTCGCTGCGCCTTTAACAGTATAGAACCAATATCAGAATCAGTTTGAAGTCATTCGTGAGAGTCAAGTATTTACCAAATTTAAAAATATTCTCTTAATTTGTTTCCTCTGTAGAGCCCAGAAATCGAATCATACATACATAGGCTTGAAATCAACGTTTTACTACTTGGCTTTTGCACAGTTACGACTTTGCTGCTGCGTTCTTACCACCCCCATCTTACTAAACCCACTCCCCATCCACTTCTTACACAACTTCCACCCGTTTCCCACCCACATCCCTCCCACTTTTCGCCCACATCCCACCCACTTCCCGCTCACATCCCACCCACTCTACACCCAATTAACACCCACCCACTTCCCCCCAGTTCCCACACACTTTCTACAAACTTCCCCTTCACAACCCTCCCACATCCCACCCACATCTCTCCAACTTCCCGCCCACTTCCCACCTACATCCCACCCACTTCCCGCCCCCATCCCACCCCATCCACTTCTTACACAACTTCTACCCGTTTCCCACCTACATTCCACCCACTTCCCGCCTACATCCCACCCACTTAACACCCAATTCCAGCCCAGATATAATCCACTTCTCACCCACATCGCGTACACTTCCCACCCACCTATTCTCCCACTATTCTCCCACATCTCAGTGGGTATCCCGCCGGTATTTCCAACATCGGAAAATGCAATCAAGTCACACGATAAGGTATCACCCTGCCTAAAACCTCTTTTGGTATCAGAAGGCTCAGAGAGGTTCTTTTCTATTTTGACGGAGCTTTGAGTGCTTCTCAACGTCATCATGCAAAGTCGAACGTACTTTGCTGGTATACCAAAGGTGGACAGGGCTTCAAAAAACCTTGACCTTATCGGTGTGTCGAAAGCAAAGTTATTGATTTAAGTACGAAAATTTTTGATTTTTTTCAGTGTACAATTTCCCCACAAAAAAATTAGTTTTATTTAGATAACTGAACGTTTAAAAGCGGCAAAATTGAGCAATTTACATGAATTTCTTTTCCCAGAATACCTGGTTACACACACGGGTAAACAGTTACAGTGTTGATTAATGATTCACATTCAACAGAACAAGCAATTGTGAAAACTCAACGTGCTTTTAAAAATTAAAAATTGCCCATTTCACATTGAATGGGACCGTAAAAAGCAAAATGCCGTATTTACGCCACTGAAAATCCTCAGGAGATTCAAGAGCGCCTCTTCATGACGAAAAAGTCACAGTTTGGGTAGTTTTCACTTTCACAACCAGGAGGTTACGCGACAGATGACAATTTTGTGATGCAATTATCGTCGAAAGCGTAGAGGCAGTTCTGACTGGCCCCACCGCACACAAGTCGCATAACACGATTTTCTGAAGAAATTGTTTCCGGGCCGTGATGTCGAAGTGGTGATTTGGACTGGCCACCGCGTCGCCCGATTTGCGCCGCCTGACTTCTTCTTTGGGGATATTTGAAGTCAAAGGTTTACGTTCAGCCAGGACCGTAGAAGAGCTCAAGGACAACATCGTGAAGAAATAGCCGCATCCGGCCGAAATGGGGGGCCTTGGCGAAATCGATGGAACATGCTGCAAAAAAAACGCAGAGGGGCCATTTGAGATATCATATTCAAAATTGATGTAAACAAATCTACTGGAACAAATTAAAGATTAAGATTGCCAACGCCAAATTTTTATTTTTTCTTTGATTTTAAAAAAACAGGGTCCGTCGAATAGGGCAACCCTGTACATAGTACAGTAGGGCTTAGAGCTAGCTTATTATCTAGTCAATTACTACAGTGGCGTAGATAGGGGATCAATACCGCTAAAAACTGATTCTTTTTAACCTTTGACCTTGAATAACTAACGACGCGCACACTAGATTATCACCCATGTTCTCAATTCCACTTCCACAAAAATTTTGTGATTTAAAACCGGTTTTTGTACTAGATTTGAACTCTAAATCACAAAACTTTTGTGGAAGTGGAATTGAGAACATGGCTGTATATGTGACTTTTGACACAACAGGAACATACAAGACCACATAAGAGGATAGTCGACTGTACAGCTGCTTCAAGAACCTCCCGGTCCCATCATCAGCAGACTTTGCCTATCACAACTGCTCTGCTATAACCGCTTGGGAATTCCAACGTCAAGTTGCCGGCAGCCTTTGTGTGTAAGTATCCCGGATTCGCTTTGATTCCATGTTTTGAGAACATTTTCGTAAGATTTCATTGTGAAATTTGATGTATTTGAGATTTTGCATATCGTTGGAAAAATGAAGCGAATGAAGACATTTGATCTAACTACGATCCCATTGTAGGGCACACCGAATGTCATCATGATCCACTCTCTCTAACCCAAGCAAAAGTCAACCAAGGACCTGAGCAGTGTGTGTGAGCGTGTGTTGTCGTCAGAGCGGGGCTGTGTGCGGTACACACAAAATGCACAGGTCAATTGAATTGTAGAGGAAGAAAATGGAGAGGGTGAGTCGAAAACAGCGGGATATTAATTTCAGATTCTAGGTAGAAACCGGATTTGCTTTGAATCACAAAGTTTTCAATTAGATAAGAATTTGATTTCTCAATTTTGGTGGTGATCTGGCCACGCCTGCAAAATTATTCATTGCCACAAAAACAAATAATAACAACCCATTTTTGATAAACACTCACACAAACACACACACACACACACAAAAACACCACTAATGTGTATGCAGATGTTGATAATTCCAAGGTTTCTTTTTTTTTATAAAATGGTGTAGGAAATTCTAACAATTGCAAAAGCAACAACAACAATTTGTGTGTGTGTGTGTGTGTTTGTGTGAGGCAATTACAACAACCGCCAGAGCGAGCCAGTGAATGAATGAGGCAGTATCTCCCAGGGAGAGAGAGAGAGAGAGAGAGAACGAATGAAAAAAAGCACGCGCAAAGCAATTTACGCTGATTATACATTTGTCATTTTACGAAATGAACAAACACACATACACGCTCACTCATATCGTTCGCTCGCTCACACTGCGACAGCGACCCCCCCCAACGGCCAACAACAACAACAACAATTGTGACCCAACAAATTTACGGCAATTATTGAAAACGAAGAAAGAAAAGCGAAAAAAAAGAGCGCATGCTCCGACGCTGCTGGAACTGCCTGCCTGTCTTTTGTACAGTTTTAGACGTGGCAGCCTGCAAGAAGAAGCGAGTAACCCAGACGGGCAACTAATAAGAAAAAAGCTTAAAGCAAAGATTGAAGCCCCCCACATATACACACACACACATACCGAGGCGACAGCGACTGCGACTGACTGCAAATATACTTAACAAGCGTAAAAATAATATGGCGGTCTCATCAACCTCAACCGTCATTGCCAGCAGTGGGCCCAACAATAACAACAACCACAAGAACAGTAATCAGCAGTGGCATAATGATGAGCATTGAGTTGAGTGGAGCGACGTTGAGACGAGCAGAGCTGAGAGCGGGGGCGGGGGGGGAGGTAGGCAAGTAAAGCGAACGAACGCAGAGCCCAAAGCAATGCACGCATACAAATGCACAGGCAGAGAGGGAGACAGACAGAAAATGAAAAATGGAATGCCAAAGCGTCTAACCAGGCACAGTGGTTCGAGATGCTTAGAAAACTAAATAAATTAAAACACAAAATAATATAAAAATGCACACAAGTTTTATTAGAAAATAAATAACAAAAAACAATTAATAAAAAGTAACTTAAAAATCGTTTAAAAAGTAAAAATAAAAAAAAAAAAAAAAACTTAGCTCTACTAACTAGAGGTTTACGCCGATAGCTTGGTCGTCGACGGCGGCGGCGTAGAGTTAAGAAAGAACCGGCGGCGGCAGATAAGCCGTCGAATTTGTCGGCGGCCGGCGGCGTACGCAGTAACAAAAAAAATTTGTTTAATAAAATATATAACAATGTGTATCATTTCTAAGTATATATATTTTTCTGAAAGATTTCTTCAATTTTCCTTATAAAACTTATATTAAACTCCTTATCCAATAATTAAACAAAAATTAAATTTCAAGAAATTAAAAACAAATGAACACTTTTTTTTCTGAGAGATCATTGATTACATTTTCCTTGCATTATTTAACAAAATTAAACAGAATTATTCTGCGAGATCATTATTTTCATTTTTTAAATTTTTAAAGTAAAAAATATGAATAAACAAAAACCTAACTTAAACTTTATTTGCATGTTTCGTAATTATCATGTAGTAGTATATAGTAGTATATATTTATTTAACGGCTTGGCTTTGTTTAGCCGTCAGCCTAAAAATGTTTGCAAAGTGTACAAAGAAGACTTATGTTCTAGTTTTACATTAATACATATAACGAACTTGGATTAAGAACTTCAAAACATTTATAAATTAGTTTACATTTAATATACAACTTTACATTATGTTTACATTATGCATCCCTAGCTTAGCCAGATGCTTCACTCTCTTCAGGTTACTCCACCCACCTTCCCCGCTCGTCACGGAATAGTGGATCTTCCACCTTCCGATTGTGATTAAGCATACTAGACTATTTTTTTAGAACTGGCATGCTATTATCTGATCCCTATATCTTATTGCTTGTGACAGAAAGCGCCCCAGCGTATTCCAGCTCGATCCATTTAGAATGGTTGACAATTCCTCCTTTGACAGCACCGGTTTTCCCCAGGCGTTTACTCGTATTTCGCTTAAAATTGGACATATTGCGCAAAAATGGAAGATATCCTCACGCAACTGCAGGTTGCATAACGTGCAGTTCTCGTTTGCAAAATGAGACTGGTACCCAAGCTTAAGCGTCTCAGTTCTGGCCTTAAAGATATTTGCTATTGTGAATATGCTAAAGCAGTCGTTAAAATAGTTTTTTTCAGAGAGATTATATTGCAGTGTCTTGTAGGTTTCGCGCGTTATACTCTGCTGTGCTTGCTGCATGTAGGTCACTCTCTTATTTTCAATTATTTTGTTCGCAATAAAAGTTCCTGTAAAGCCAACCATGATTCCCTGTTGTTTAAATTCAGCACAACTTCGTGTTTATCAGCTAACTGCAGCCAGTGTTCGAAGCATTGCCTTCGTGATGCCAGTAACGACGCTGCCACGGTATATGGCGCCCTATTTTCAGCTAGGTTGAGACATCTCCCCATATAATTAAAATGAGACTGCAGCGTGTACTCGAACATAGATCCCAGCCCAGTTTCCAAATAAATTGCGTAATTTGGGGTATTTATCGGTAGTCGGAAAATTTTTCTAACAAAGTAGCGTAGTAGTTTTTCCACCTGTTCGTATTCCATGTAACCCCAGACCTGCGATGCATAGCACATTATGGCTCTAGCTGTTGCTTGGAACAGTTTGTACTTAGTACTGGGGCACACATTTTCTCGGCTTAATAGGGCGTTCCACGTATCATGTATAAATATGATTTTATTAACATTGTGAGAACTGAGCTGCGATCGTTTTTGAGAAATGGTAAGTCCAGCAATCGAAAAAACTCGCTCACTAGTTGACCTTTTGTGCCAGCTCGATAACAATGGCATTGCAGGTGCCTTTTCCCTCCAAAATGTTAAAACGTCTTGGGATGATGACAAACTTAGAAGTAGGTGGCATTCAGCTTCCAAATTGCTATTTTTTGTATTTTTAGAATGTCGTTGAGCTAGCTTTAAAATTTTGCATGCTGATGTAGGTTGTCTGGAACTATCCTGCTGAGCAATATCTCCTTATACATTTCTTGGAGCTCTGTTAGAATGGTACTTGCCGTATGAGATTTTGCCAAGTATTTTGTTTCCAGCGTTATGTGCTTCATCTCAAAATTCGTCGACAAGAAGTGGAACGTGAATGTAATATAACTTCTTCTTCTATAATTATCCGTCCACAAATCGATGCTTTTGTCCTGATACGATCCATGTTGCTTCTTTTAAAATGCATTCATATACATCGTCTAAAGCTGTTGTTGACAAAGTTTTGAAGTGTGGAATGTCATCAGCAGATACCACAACTTTATATTTTGTTAAGAAGTCTTTGATGCCATTGTGGCTTATTGTATGAAATGGCAGCAGATCTCTAGCCATCCACAAAGCTAAATCACGTCCCAGCGCCCATTTTCTATCTCTTGGAGATTTAATTGGAATGGCGTTGTTAAAGAAATTTGGTAATGTCCCTCGTACAGCCAATGAAGTACCCGGAGAATCAATATCGCGTAAATTGTGATCATTTTTGAGGTGACGACTTAAATTTCCGGTCGAACAGCTCCTTGAATATGACTGTACTTTAGCACTGAAACAATTTACATCTTATTTGGATTCTAATAAAGTTAAATTATGTATTACCATGAAAATATTGTAGTTTCGTCGTCTTTTTTCTGTTCTTCCAAACACAGCTTACAAAAAACCTTGTCTTCTTCAATGCATTTGTTTTCATTAATAACTAGCAAGGTGCCAAAGAAGTCCCACACTTTGCTTTTACAAGCTGTGTTACGCTGAAGTTTGATTGAGTACATGCTCAGTGACTTATCCATCTATAATATAATAAATATAAAATAATATAATATAATTTGAAACTTACTTTATGAAATCATGAAATGGACTGCGCACAATACAAAACAAATTAACACACGAGAGCAATAGCTGTGAAATGTTCTAGAGATGAGACGTTGGGAGCTGGAGCTGAGACAATATCGATTCTTTTATTCGATTACTTAAAAGCATCTAAAAAAATGCTAAAAAAAATTATATTTTCGTGATTCGGCGGCGGCGCGTTAAAAAAGACAAAAATCGGCGGCGTAAATGTCTACTACTAACCAAAAGAATACAAAAATATATAAAAAATTACTCAGAATGCATACAAAAATTTGAAACTTATAGAAATACTAATTATATACACCAGCGGTAACCCGGCCCGTTATTTTTCTAATTCCACGACCCAAGCAAATGACAAAAATAAGAATGTGTTGTACCCTTTCCGTTATTTCTGCTATCAAAACATTACCATCGGCACTCAAAACTGCAGCTTGTCCCACTGTGCAAACGCCTGCTGCATACCCAATACCAACAACAACCACCAGAGGGGCCCTAAATCAAAGAGTGCCCCATCCACAACCCGCAACGTTTACTGCAATTCATATAATCATAATCGAACGCACACCACTGTAGCTGTCGTATGAGCGAGCGAGCCACCGAAAAAAAGCAACAACAACAACAAAAAGAGAAACAAAAAGCATTTTACTTTTTGCCTCTGCTGCGCATACGCTACGCTGTCTCGCACACACCCCACTCCATTCCCCCACCCCCCCGCTGCCTGTCCACAAGCCTCTATCAACGTCTGCGAGCGACAAGCAAAACTAATAATAAAATAAAGCCGCTTGCTCTGGCCTGTGTCGGCGCGACGATGACGACGACGACGGGAACGCAGGGTGCGACGGGTTTCAGGTATAGAGTACGGCGTACGGCGATGATGGTGGTGGATGTTGTTGCATGGAAATGGGCAAAAAACAAAAAAGAAGATGAAGTATAGCAGCGCCCAAGCGACATTTGGGTATACACACACGGAAAACTGGTCTCTGTCTCTGGTCTGGGGTGGTTGACAGCGTCAAGCCCGCCAGCTGTAGCCTCGTTTTTGCTTTTTTTTTTTTTTTTTTTGCCTTTGTCGTTTTGTTTCATTCCAACCCTCAAAGCCATTTCACTCGCACTCGTGTGCCCCAAGTGTGTGGCTTGTATGGCCATTGCACTCGCTCTTAAGCATTTTGTTATAGAGAAATGTTGAGGCTGTGTGTGAAAAACTGGTTTTCATTAGGGTCCAGCTGCCAACCCTCGCCCTCACACTCTCACACTCACATACATACACACACACACTTGAGAGCGCTTCATTTTGTTTCGTTTCGTTGTGCAGAGTTGCCGTAGCCGTAGCCGTCGCCGTCGCCGCCGTTACCGTTGCGCGCGTTTCAGTCTGAAATTCAACTTGGCTGCGTTCGGTGTCGCAAAAAAAAAAAGAAGAAATAATCCGTGGGACTTGAAAATAAATCTGCTCGCCAGTTGTGCTTGTTAATAATAAATTAATAGGAAACCCAAAAAATTTGTGTATAATTTTTTTTCTGTTCAATTCAACAAAAATCTGTCACTGGCAGAGTACAAAAGTGGATAAAATTGAAATGCTGCTGCCGGCGTCGCTGTCGACGCAGTGATGAGGCGCGAGTGGAAAAAGTGTTAAGGCTGCTGCTGTCTTTTATGTAAGATTGCGTGTACAGGTGCATAAATCAAGAAACTTGAATGAAAAATCTACTGCAATTGTGAGATTGTGCGACATATGTACATACATAGGACGCCGTCGTTGTCGTCGTCGTCGTTTGCCGCTGCAGTGAGTGAGAGTGAGTGGAGTACATGTACTAATTATTGCTCGTGCACGCCACAGACACACACACACACACACAGAGAAACTCACTCAACACTGAGAGAGGGAGAGCGAGACGCTTTTTTTTGTGGTCTTTTACCAATTTTTCTTGCGTATGTTTATATTTATTAGATGTGTGTGTATACTTTGTGTTTTGTTAATGTTTTTCAATCAACTAAAAACAACTTACCACAACAAATTCAAACGCTGCAGCAATATGCTGCTGCCAACAACAACAAACGCCGTCGTCGTCACCGCCATCAACAACAACAACACAACGCCGCCGCCGTCGTCGTCGCTGTCACCGTTGCTGCTGCTGACGTCGTCGTCGTCGCATGCATACTTTTAATTTATTATACAAATTGTTTTTATTTTGAATAATGGATCGTCGTGCATTAAAGTTTATGCAAAAAAGGTATTCTTTTTGTTTATTAATGTTTTAGTTTTTCTGTTTTGCTTTCGCCTTAGTTTTTAAGTGAACTTTATTTCGTGGCTGGTGTTTGTTTATGCTTCAGGCTGCAGTGTGACCAGCTGCAGACAGACTCCTGCTCGCTAACCAACACTGTTCGCCATCCTGCAAATGTACACGAAAACGAGTTTTGCCCTCTCCCTCCTCCTCCTCCTTCTTCTGCAGCAACTACACGACATGAATTTGCTTGGTGGTGGTGGTGGGTTTTCATCTGGCCAGCAGCATGAAAAGCAAAAGTTCTAAGCCAAAAGTAACATTTTTTTTTTTTTTTTGGTTTTTCTTGTTTCGTTTTTGCGTTGAAACCGAAAACTGCAGGCGGCATTCAAAACAGCAGGCAACTCTCTCTCTCTCTCTCTGTCTGTCTGTCTGCCTGCCTTACTCTGGCTGGGACTCTCTCACGCTTTGCCGAAGTAAACAAATTTCAAGTGTGTTTGCTGGGCCCCCCCCCCTCTCAGCCAGTGTTGTCATCTAAAAAGAAAATATAAAAAAATTTTATATTTAAATATTTATAAAACAATTTGATTTAAATAAACAGTTAAAGGTCAGTGGTTTTTTTTCTCACACACACACATAGATACATGTTGTGCATGACTCTCAGAGAGATCATTTGTTTACATATACTAAAAAATCTGCTGCCACAAAGCTATGTTGAGGTCTTACTCTGTGAGTTAGGACAAAGTTTTCAAACATTCTGTTCCAATTTAAAAAAAAGATTTTAGAGAGACAAACAGAATATTTAAAACTTAGTCGAAATTTTGTGACATTGAAATTATAATCAGCATCAAAATGCAGGAATGCCCCCATAGTATGTATTTGGCGAGAGCCATGCTCAATGGCATAAGAGAAATCTAACTGTAAAATTAGAGATTTGATTTACTTTACCGCAGGGCAGGCCCAAGGTATACTAAACAAGGTAGGCCTACTCACTCTCTCGCTCTCTTGACAACTTGTTAAATTTAAGTCAGTAAGCAACTTTCGTAAGCGAATCATCTCCGCGAACGAATTTTTTGTGTTTTACTTAGTAGCTTAGTAGGCTTTGTATTGAAATATATTACTCTCTCGCTCTCTTTGACACAAATATAAGGAGTTGTGAGAGAGCGAGAGAGCCTACCTTGTTTAATATACCTTGGGCAGGCCCAAGATGAATTTACTATAAAGGTGATGTACTCCATTGCTCTCTCTCTCTTCTCTTGGCTCTCTGAGTCAGATGAGACATGTGCCCCCTTGAAAGAGAGCAGCTGTGCTGAGTAAATTCACCTTGGGGCAGGCCAAATGGAGAGGACTAAGAAGTATGATTGTCTCTTTCTGACATTTAGTGGCCTGTTCCATGACTTCGCAAGTCGATTAATCGAAATGTAAGAGCTCTGATTTCTAAGAAAGGATTAGAGAATTCGGGAATCTATTTGGCACAGAGAATCGATTGAAGGTATGGTTTGAGTAAAAGTTAATAACACCGTCGTTGAAGGCGAGAGCATTTACAATTCTTCCGCAAAGGTGATCAAAATCGAAAAGGGAACAGGCCAAATGTAGAGGACTTAAGCAAGTGTGCGTTCTGAATTGCCGGGTAAACTAGACAGGGTCTCTACACAGAGAGACAGATTTCTTTTCGCAAAAGCTTCAAAATCAGTGATGTCATTTCCGCTTTTTTCCCGTCAGATTTGGATTTTTTTAAAGTGTGTTTTGCGGGAAAAATTTGAAAACAGCGGGCAGCGGGAATTCTAGATTTTTTTTTAGCAAATTTAAGCAGTTTTTTTTTAATTTTTGCTTTTTTTGGTGCACAATAATGCATAAGTTGTTTTCAGTTGTGTACAAACACAACTTTTTCGGACCTAGAGCCAGCTAAACTCAATAATTTTGCTTTTACTCAATTTTGAGAGTTGTTTTAATTGAGTTTGATGGTTGAAATGTTAAAAATGTATTTCTCTTGGCAAAGTATCGATATTTACTTTTATTGAATAATTTTCCTCAAAATGTCACACCTAAATTGGCGCGACTTTTATTGCTAACATTGTGAACTTGGTTTGCGTATCAAAACAAAATAAATTGAAGAAGAAAAGGAGTATTTTGGTACTCCGAATAAGCATAAATTTGAACGTGAGTACAATGACATTATCCTGGTACAATGGGAAAATGTGGATGACACTGAAGTTCTGGAATGAAGTTCTGAAATAACGAATTGGCTTTAGTTGCTCTGCAAATGCTGTCACTGCCTTGGTCGAATGCCGAAGTCGAGCGGGTTTTTAGCCAAGTGAATTTGGTAAAAACCAAAATTTGAAATAGGACAAACGTTAAACGCTATTTTAAGTATAAGGTATAAGTAAGTATAAAACAAGGCAGTTTTAAACTACAAAGGCAGTAAAAGTGTTGCATTTAATGAGGGACAAAATGTTTTCATAAAAGATTATAAGTTGGTCACCAGCAAAAGTAGAGAGGAAACTGGAAACGAGGACGTATTTATGCTCCTTCACTCACAACAATCGTCCCATAAAGAGACATACGGATCAGATAAGACATGCCAATGAATCACTCAAAGATAATTCACCAATTGACGGCGGGAACGATCACGAATTCAAAACTGGCAGTGTGGAGGTCCCGTCTCAAGTAAATACTGAGAACGAGAACTAAGACCTCGAAAAGATGGAAAAGTACTGAAGATTTAAATCAAAATTTGAAAAGAAAATAATTGTATCTTGAGTTCCTTTTGAGCACAGAATGTTATTACATCTAGTTTTTAAAAAACTCATAACAACATTGTATATTATTGTATTGCCAAACACAATCCCTGTAAATATTGTATTGGAAAATGTATGTTTAAAAGACTTAGAGGGAGCGTGTTAGATATTATCGATATGCTCATTATCGATATCAGCAGTAAGCGTGACTCACGAATGTAAGATCCAAGAAGAAGAATAAAATACATGCACACTTTGCTATAGAAACCTCTTGGAGAAATTACAATATTTATATTTATTTTTAAATTAGAAAATATTTTACTTAAAATTGTAAACTGTTTTAAATTTTAATACCAATTACCACCCAGCTGCCTATCTACAATAGTGCAACGAGACTATTATCCCAGCCCTGATGCAGAAAACATTGAAGATGTATTATGTATACTCTAATTGTCGACTAATGTAAACATATGTATTTAATAAGTGAATTTCTTATTTTTTGTTATATATGAAACTAAGTCTTTATCAAACTTGGCACAGTCTTCTTTATACGCCAAACAGAATGATATATCTGGACACTGGACTTTCGCCTCTTCATGTATACACAGCAGACATTCACTTCAAGTACATGCAAAAAGTTAATGCGTATGCCCGATCACCGACTTCCAAAGATTGTATCTTCCTATTTACTGCGAGAAAAATTACAACATTTTCAAGAGTGGAAAAACCTGGCGGAAAAGCTATACGTACCTTTACGTTTTGGACGACACTATGGAATGGGCACGGTGGTCAGACCGAATTGTACTTAGGATGGGTGAGAGCTACAGGGACGAATTTATAAGGGAGGCGTAGTGCAGCTCCTGCTAGAAAGGGAATTTACTAGCTTCTCGGATGAATACACGATCGATCAAATCAGAATAATTTTTATCCTGGCACTAAATTTCATACCTCATATAAGGAATGGAAATTGCTCGCTTTGTAATAAGAAGATGCGTGAGGATATTATACACTTTCTTGTAGACTGTCCCATTTTAGCAGAGACGAGGCAATTGTACTTTGGGGGAACAGCTTTTGGAAGAGATATGATCTTGAAATTCCTAAATGGAGCAAATTGGACGTTGCTCTCCTCTAAGGTACCGTCAAGAATTGTTGCGAAGGATTTTTAAAAATTATAGGATTCAAAATATAAAAATATAAAAAGAAAACGATAGTAATAATAATAATAATTTATAATAAAATCTAATGCCTTATGGGAGTTTATAATGTATAATCTAAATAGTATTAATTAGAGTAAAAACAATTGGAGCGGGATCTTTAATCCATCTTTATGCTGGGAACGATGCGGTATCTTGCCACGAGCTTGGCAGCCGTGTGTAGTACTAGCATGAGGATGGTATGAGCAAAGACATTAGAATATGAAGATGAGTAACGCCATACGATTTTTTCCCCCTGGCTTTTCCTCTGGCTTTTCGCTCTCTTGAAATTTTGTCCCGAAGCCAGAGAGAGAGAGAGCGCTCTAGAGCCAGCCGCGTTTTTGTACGCATACAGCGACAGCTGACGATTGTAAGTGTGCACACGTATTCTCAAGTATTACTCACACAAGCAAGTGCATTCTATTTTTAGATTTTTACGCTCTCAACTTTGTGTGAGCGGAGAGAGCGCGATTTTCGGCGCCACAAAAAAAAAAAAAAAAAAACAGCTGCATATTGCAAAATCATTGTATGGGCGTTCGGCATCTTAGAGATTATATTGGTCTTTGGTATGAGGATCAGGCTGACGGTATATACACCAAGCCTTTAGTATAACTCTAAACATGTCTATTAATGTCGGCACAAATTTATGTTACAATGAAAATCTGAAAATTTCATATTAATAAGGACTACTGCCCACTGCTAATATGTCGAACCGACCGAATCGGATGTCTATATCCTATAGCTGTCATAGGAACTATGGGTCGAAAAATGGGTCTTAGTAAGAAAAACATTTTAGTTTTTAATGTTAACGTCTCCAAACTCAGCGATTATAAATATTATATGCTTTTACATAGATTTGCAAGGTTTGGTTAAAATCGGATGAATATACCATCGGTCGGAAAATGAGATTTAGTTGGAAAAACGTTTGCATTCTTAAACTTTTAAACGGAAGCAACTGGAGAGCATTAATCGCAGAGGCCCAGACCGTCAATCGGTTGTAATGGCCAATAAAGAAGAAGAAGAATTCTTAAAATCTGAGATTTCAGAACATTTGCAAGGGCATAATTTGTGTGGACCTCTTTTTTTCCCCAAATGAAAGCCCGAATTAGCGGGAAAAAAGCTGTTTTGTCAACACTTCACAGTACTGACAGCTAAGCAGAGAGCGCACTGAGCGATTCTGTATGAGAGATCACTCTAACTGTACGCTAACATGGTTCGACGCTGGAAAAAATAAAGAACATTCAGCAAGAGACTTTCAAAAAGGAAAACGCAACTTTATTCTTTGACCTTTCTAAGAAGGTCATTTCATATATTTTTTCATAATTTTTGAGCAGTTAACCTTGAGCACGATTTGAAACAAAAGAAAGGAAAAATAAAAGATTATGATATGAAGATACGTTGCTTTAAGAAGGTGAAGCACCATGCTGTGCAAAGATATGCTTAACATAAACAAGCACAGGCATTTGTCTAGTTCTCTCGTCCCGCAAATTGAACAGTTGCTCTCACTTAACATGGTACAAATATGACAGGTATGTGCATTTAGCCCTTAACGAGTACTGAAATCTGCAGAGAGAGAGAGAGAGAGTGGGAGAGTTACCATTAGAAAAAGAGCGAACGGTGTGTGTACTCAAATGCGGTTTGTGTATGTGTGTGAATAAAACAAAAATGATAAGCGCTCACAGATTTACATACACATAGTATATACGCCAGCATTTCAAGAAATTTTTTTATCATATTCGAGTCTTTTTCGACTCCTCTTACTGATTAAAATAGTCACAAGTGCGCTCGTTTTCCGATCCGAAATGACTCTTTCGTCGGGAGAAAATGGTACCCTAGCCGCGACTCCTCTGAAAGAATCGTTTGTGACTCTTCCGAAAGAGTCTTTTATGACTCTTCTAAAGGAGTCATTTATGACTCGCCCTTCCGAATAATTTTCGAGTCGTATTACCCATCAGTTTCGACTCGAGACCAAAAACAATCATTATTCAATCACCCGCGCGATCAATTTTCGATTGCTTTACGTTTTGTTAGTCTTATTTCAATGAATCACATTTTAAGCATATGCACGAGTCATTTTCGAGTCTTCTTTTAAACACCAATCTCTTTTTAATCAGCGAGGCGACTCGAAAAAGACTCCTCAAAGTGATTTTTGTAAAAACGATCTTCCAAATGCTCGCTGGGATAATTAAGTACGTTTATGCCATGCTCATTTTGCAAAATCAGTTCATAAAATGGGTCCGAAAGTGCGTGTATAAACACCATTTCATGAATTCAACCAAAGACACTACATATATAGATACCGCATCTCATACAAACTTTTTTTTTTGGGATCCAATGTCAGCTCCCAAGAAAAATCTTGTTTTGCGTCACATTTGTCTTCTATAATATCTGTAAATTTTTGCTCTCAGCCGTAAAGTTTATTTCGAAAACGTATAGCTAAATTTCAATATTTGTATCAAAACAGAGGAATCAACAATGATAGCTCCCAAAAACAATCGATTTTTGTTTCACATGCGTCATCTATAATATCTATAAATCTTTGATTCAACTTACCAAAGTTGACTATGAATTCACTGTCAATTCATGAATTGCCGCGGTGCAGACAACTTAACGTTGCTTTGGTGTTGCCAGATCTTTTGTTTTCTCATATGTGCGCTGGTCATTTTGTGAATTTACAAAAGCTGCATAAACAGGAACAAATTTGATTTTGCAAATTGAAGAAATCGTGAATTTCATAGCATAAACGTAGAACTAACACACATTAGCGTTTGGCACAAAAACTTTGTGGTAAATTCGGTGATTTAGAAATGCTGTGAAGACCCGAAAAGAGAACTTACTGAGAGAGCGCCTTACCTGTCCTACTGGTATCATGGCTATCGCACGTGTTTGTGTATATCGAAAGCAACCAGAGTTGCCACCTACTCTATAATATGAGTTTAAAAAGCCCTTAATTACGAAATATTTGAAGAAAAAAGTGTTTAAAGTGTTAGTTTTGCATCCCATATCAAATACGATTTATTTCTTTTTTTCGGTTTAAAGGTCTGATTCCAGATGATATAAAAATCAATTTTTATGTTGAAGTTCACATGAATAGAAACACTTTTTAACTGGTTTAAAATCTGAATTCTATAGCAAAGCAGCATAGCATAGTTCAACAAAAGCACTGGAACACCTCCTAGGTGTCAACCCCCTGGACATCCAAGCACGCCTCACTGCACACAGAACTGCCCAACGTCTTTGCGCGGCAGGCACCATGGCGGTACAAAGCTAAGCACAGTGGGTAGAGAGATCAACAGTAGCACGGACTACATGATCCCAAGAACCAACTTCACAGGCGCATCAGCATTACTGGGATCAGAAGACTGGCGTACAGGACTGGCTCAGGAAGCAATGCACCTTTTCACGGACGGCTCAAAGATGGCCTCAGGAGTCGGAGCCGCCGTGTACTGCAAGGAACCAGAATTGAGACTCTCCTACAAACTGCCAAACCACTGCACTATATTCCAGGCGGAAGTCTTCGCTATAAGGAAAACAGTTGAATTGGCAGAATTACAAGCACCAAACGATCAAATCAACATATACGAAAACAGCCAAGCGGCAATCAAAGCAATGCAGAGTCACGCCATCAACTCCAAAAATGTTTTGGCAAGCAGAGAAGCAATAGATTCCCACAGCACCACCAGCAAGGTGCAAATCTACTGGATTCCCAGCGGACACTCTTGCAAAAGCCGGGGTCGCACTAAGCCTAAAAGCAACACTAAACAGATGAACCTATCTCCCTACAGACGCTATACAGCAGAATGAAGAAATAGCGGAGAAAGAAGCAGAGGAAAAGTGTAAGAACACGTCCGGTTGCAGAATCTCTAAAATTAGGCCTAAAGGCCTGATTGAGTTCCCTAAGCCCTAAGAATGCTTTGCAACAGCATTCAGATTTCAAAACAGTTCAAAAGTATTTCTATTTCTTGTGAACTTTAACATAAAAATTGATTTTTATGACTTCTGGAATCAGGCCTTTATAGAGGACCAAATTTGAAGTCAATCGGTCGTTTAGAATTTGAAATATATCAATTCATGGTGGAATTAATAAGGTGAAGCCGAGCGAGACAGCGTTCTTTCTGCTTGTAGGGCCAAAGGGCCAGTGCATTGTGAATGCTAGAAGCGAAAGGCCGTCTCTTTCTATCCCACAGGCAGCAGAGGCTGACGGCTTCACCTTGTTAATTCCACCATGTCTCAATTGTATAGGAAAAAGTTGTTTCGAGTAGGGTAGCCGTATATTTCGACAAAAAATATCTATATCAATATTGAAAAAGTATCATTTATTGTAAAAAACATTGATATTATCGATATTCTCAATAAATAGAACATCTTTACCATAAGTAGATCTAAGGTGTTTCAAGTCTCATTGATTTAGTCAACTAGGTACTTCAGATTGGAAGAATTAGCATTGAGGTATTATCGATATTCTCAATAAATCGTTCGCATCTTTACCATAACTAGATCTAAAAAATTTCCTGACTATTTTTAAAAAACTAATATTGCTCAAAATCTAAAACTCAGAGCTCTAAAACAAATAATAGGGGGTAAAAAAACAGATTCCAACCAAATTCCAACCGGAATTCCAATTCTTAAAAAAATTTCTTTTGGTTGGTTTCAAATCTCTAATGTTTTGTTAGGAGATTTTGCAAAGCTCTTTTTCTCACTGGCGTCTTTTGACAGGTAGCGGATATAAGGGATGGAAACTAATTCCTCATGTTTGGCGCCAACAAATTTTTAATTTTCTGAATTATTATATTGGATGGAGAATGTCGACTTAAAATTGAATTGTTATTTAAAAATGCATCATAAAAACATATAAGACAATCAAAAAATTTCAGTTAATCATTAAATTAACCCACATCTAAAATAAGGCAAATATTTTGGAGAGATATTCAGCTCCTGTTTTAGAGATGGAACATTTTCAATTGGAACATCTGGTGTTTCAACTTTAGATTTTTTATATTAGCAAATATTGAAATCTCTAGCAAATACGCTTCGAGAGACATTATACAAACCAAAAGAGTCAACATATGGGCAAAATCTTGACTAGTTTTAGAAAAAATTCTGTGGCGCCAAATCTAAAACTCAGACTCTAAAACAAGCATAATACAGATTTAGAAACGATTTCTTTACTTCCAGAATTTTGATATTTGGATTAAGGTACATTAAAATGCAAAAGTGTGGCCGAAACAAACAAAAACGTCACCAAATTTTATTCGATAATCCATACATTGCCACAGGACAATATTCGATAATGATATATCGAACATTTTTAACAAAAATATCGATTTTTCAACATAAATCCGTAAAAAATCACAATTAAAACAAAAAAATATTGTTTCAAAATTGTAGACTAGAGAACCTTCTTAGTGTTATAACGGTTTCGAGTCTAATAACGGTCAAAACGGGCCATTGGCTGCCCAACTTTGGTTTAGTACATTTGACTTAAAGCGAATCTCAAAGGGATCAAATTACTTTGTTATACAGAAAATTCGTAATATAAAATATTTTGTATATTGAATATAATTTTGCAGTATTTTGAAAATGGTTTTAGGCTCTTTGATTTTTAAACTTTTTGTTTGCTTCAAAATGCATTTTACTTTTGCCAAGTGTTGGCAACCCTGCTTTGCTGCTGCTGCTGCGCTCTCACAATTACTCCACCGCCGTGTGTTGGTAGTAAGTGTCAACGCTTCATCTCGCTCGCTCGCATGTGTTTTGCTCTCTGTGGTTAATGCAAGTATTTGTGTTTGTGTGTGTGTGTGCGTGTGCAAAACTCGTTCGTATAATCAATATGTAGTCATCTATTTTGAACTCTAACCACCTCCCCCGTGGTCTCGGGAGTCTGAACACGGTCAGGTTTAACGCCCCATCCAAAAAAAAAAAAAAACACAAACTTTTTGCACGCATGATTCTCTTGATATTTGATTTCCATTTTGGTTGTTGTTGCTGCCAGCCTGCATCCCTAAATCTCTCCCACTCTCTCTCTCTCTCTCTTCTCTTAAAGCACGCACACTTTCTCAGCGAAACCAGTCTAAGGTCTTGAGTTGCAAGTTTTATTTTTGTTGTTGTTGCTTCTGAAGATGCTGCTACGCGTCGCGTCGTCGTCGTCGTCTTCGTCGTCTGGCGCTATGTCTAGTCCATGACGACCTTAACCCACCCACCTCTACCTCTACCTCTTCACAACCAAAAAAAAAAAAAGCCACCCTGCTGTAAACCGTAACAACCCTGGAACGAATTGCTAAGCCACCCGCCCACTGTCCCAACCTAGTCAGGGGTAACCCTCCAAAATGCTGTGTTTCTTTCTTGTTTTTCTTTTTATGTGCCTCACGGGCATTATTTTGGGTCCGGGGCGCCGCCGTCGCTCATCTCTTTTTGGCTCCAGTAAGGTTAGGTTATGAAACTTTAACCATTGGACAGCAACTGTCAGCATTTTCAACTTGATTGGATATATGGGAGGTCTTTGAACTTTTCCCCGGCAATGTTGCCACATTTCAGCAAAATGGGCAATCGAAGTTATTGGGAAAACTCCCACACACACACAGAGACAGACACACACTTTGCTCGCTCGCTCGCCAATTTAAAAATAGAAGTTGTTGTTGTTGTGGTTGTCCCGGGGTCTTGCAACTGCAACTTTGTTTGCCAAATAATGAAGAAGTAGGTCAATGTCTTGCATGTACAAGATGATATTTAATTGAATTTTCAGCCATTAACCAACACTAAACACAGTTGTGTGGACATAAATGAACAAATAAGGTGGCAACGCTGTTGCTGGAGATGGGCGGGAGCAAGGTATACTAAACAAGGTAGGCTCACTCACTTTCTCTCTCTTGACAAGTTGATAAATTTCAGTCAGTAAGCAACTGTTGTAAGCAAAGCATCTCCGCTGACGAATTTTTTGTGTTTTACTTAATAGCTTAGTAGGCTTTGTATTGAAATATATTACTCTCTCGCTCTCGCTCTCTTTGACACAAATATACGGAGTTCTGAGAGAGCGAGTGAGCCTACCTTGTTTAGTATGCCTTGGGCTCAAGACTCCTTAGCAGCGTTAGGCAACGCATAACCCCGCCCGCTCCATTATTTCTCTCAACACACAACGCGTCTCGTCTCGGCTTAAGTTTACCACAACAGAGCGCTGAGCACTAGAGAGAGGCCTTATTAGTTTACTGATCTATTTCAGAGCCTCACAAATGGAGAGGACAGAAAAATGTTCTTGTATTAGTGAGCAAGAGAGCTCTATCTCCCGTCTGCTTTACACTTAAAGAGAAAGTCTTATCAACTGGTTCCATTTCATTATTTTGCTTTGCTATCGTCAGATTAACTCTTTAGAGATTATTAGAGGGAGACCTAAGGCGACTAAAAGGCTTTTTGCACTCTCTTCTCCTCAGCTTCGGCATGCGTTCGGCTCGTATATGTGTAAATAATGTCGAAATGTCTTCGCCCTCGGGGGGGAACCGGTGACCATTGCTGGTGTGAAGTTCTTTAAACAGTTCAACTCACATTGACTCCACTCGGATGTTAAGTCAACCTTCTTATACTTTTATCAGCGAACAACTAAAGTTATATTAAAAACTTGTACAACTTAATCGTTTTAACCAGGGCTGGAATTGCAAATGAAGAAAATTTTGCTAAAGTCACAACAACCACAAGAAAGAGAATGCAACTTGCATATTCCGCAGTCATCCCCAGCCATAGCTCGTGTTTCACATGCTTTAAAGCCGGAAAGCTTGAAGAAGTCATTGCTCACCGGTGTGTCAGAAAGTCACTAGTAGACCATCTCATATGCAACAGTATACTGTCGAGCAACACTGATAAAAATAATTTTATGTCATCTTTCTCCTTGGGGAACCCTGGTTTACCGCATGCTTCTATAGTCGTCGTCTTCCCCCCAATTCATTTTTTTTTGTTTCGACAAACAGCACCTGAAGGCGTTATAGGCCAACATTATAATTCCACTTCCCAAGAATCGCGAATTCAAAAATTTAAAAAAAATCATGAGTGGAGATAGCCTTTCACATTGACATCCCCTTTGTTACTGAGTGTCTTTTTTTCACCATTCAACTCGTACCCCAAAAAGAGGCAGCCTACCTTAATGACTTCACCTTGTATAATTCCACCATAGACCACCGCATATATAAGAAAACAAAAGATCTGGCAACACCAACTCAACTTAAGTTGGCTGCGCATCGGCATTTCATGAATTGACGGCGAATTTATCGTCAACTTTCGTGTGTAAGTCGAATTTATGAAATGGTGTTTATGTAAACAATTTTGGACCATAGTATGAGCAAAGACCAATATAATCTCTAAGATGCCGAACGGCCATATATTGCTTTTGCAATATGCAGCTATTTTTTTGGTGGCGCCGAAAATCGCGCTCTCTCCGCTCACACAAAGTTGAGAGCGTAAAAATCTAAAAATTGAATGCACTTGCTTGTGTGAGTAATGCTTGAGAATTCGTGTGCACACTTACAGTCGTCGGCTGTCGCTGTATGCGTACAAAAAAGCTGCTCTCTCTCTGGCTTTTCAAGAGAGCCAAAAGCCAGTTGAAAAGCCAGATCCGAAAAATTGTGTGCCATAAAATCGTATGGCGTTACTCATCTTCATATTCTAATGTCTTTGGTATGAGCTATTATTCCCCTCTACCATGTTTTCCTATGTCGAGAACAATTTGAAGTTGTCACAATGAAGTTAACATCACTCAAAAAAGAGAGGCGTTTGAAAGTGTGCTTCTTTGTTAGATCCTCTTTGTCAATAGTCAGCTTTTTTGACTGCGCTCGAGTAGTGCTTGGACCAGAGCTCGCCTACAACTGTTGACCGTTTTTCCCTTTGCGGTTTGCGCGTTTATCAAGCTTTGTAGCCTTGAGGAAAGACGTTAGCTGAACTCACCAAAGTCGTGGGTTCAAATCTCCGTCGGGGCCAGTAACCAAAAAAAAAACCATGCACGCTCGCTCTCTCTCTGAGCAGAACACTTCGTTTCTCTTCGTTTTGAATTTCAGTTGACTGCTCTTAGTTAAGCTATTCTTGTGTTGTCCTCGTTCAAAAACAACTTATACGGAGGTGTCACAGAAATCTCTTCCAACCCAAAACCAATTCTCGGTGTCACATAAATCTCTTTCGGTTGGTATCAAATCTCTCGTGTTTTGTTAGGAGATTTAGCAAAATTTACCACCCATTTTGACAAGCAAAACTAATTTTGGAACTGTAAACAAAATTATTTTTCTGGATAGGTTGCATAAAATGAATAAATTATTTAATTAGTTTAAACATTGGAATTTGCGTTTCAATAATTATTAGGAAAAACAACGCCGTTTAGCGATTCTGGCGCCATCTGGTTGGCAGCCAGCGGATTAAGGGCTGGCAAATTATACCTTATGTTTGGCGCCAACAAATACTTAAATTTTTAATTTTATTTATGAAGAATATGAATTAAATTTGTACTATAAAATAAAAATGAATCATAAAACATGTATCACAATCCAAAAATTTTAGTTGAACATCAAATTAAGCTATAACTTAAATTAGGGAAATTTTTTGAGAGATGTAGCCCTGTTTTTAGCAATGGAACTTTATTTGGAACAGTTTCTGTTCTAAGTAGATTTTCAAATAAGAAAATGAAATCTCTTGAAGTTCTGGGACACCGACGGATTTTTCGAGCGATTTGCAAACCAACCGAGGTCAAAATCTCCAGAGATTTCTGTGACACCCCCGATAAACACTGATCCGACTGAGCGCTCGCACATTTGCAGTCGCTCTCTCTTGCGTTCTGAGCAAAAGCGCTTAGTTCTAAATGTTCGCTGAGCGCCGCACCTTTTTATACCCTTGGAGAGGGTATATTGAAATGGTCCGGATGTTTGTAGTGCACAGAAGGAAGCATCTCCGACCGCATAAACTATATATATTCTTGATCAGCATGACGAGCTGAGTTGATATAGCCATGTCCGTTCGTCTGTCCGTCTGTTTCTATGCTATCTCCTCCGTCAGTTTTAAAGCTATCTTAACCAAACATTGCAAAAAGTCTTTTGGTATAAATACGCTGCACATTTGTCGGAACCGGCCGGATCGGATGACTATAGCATATAGCTGCCATAGGAACGATCGGTTGTAAAAGTAGTTTTAATGAGAAAAACTTTTTTCTTTTCAATGCTATTGCTCCCAACCCTCATATTTATAAGTTTTCTATGATTTCACATAATTTCACCGAGATTGATCAAAATCGGACAACTATATAGTATAGCTGACATACAAAAGATAGGTCTGAAAAAAGTCCTAGTAAGAAAAACTTTTTTGTTTTCAATGCTATCGCTTCCAAACTACAGATCAATATTATATACTACCACACAATTCTGTCAAGTTTGATTCAAGTCGGATGACTATAGCATAAAGCTCTTTAAAAATTAAAAAAATAAAATAGCTCATATAACAAACTGGAAAATAAATATAAAAGAATAAAATATAAACTTCGGTGGAGCCGAAGTTAGCTTTCCTCTATTTTTTTGTTGCATCATGGCTGAGCGTAAACGCTCTCTTCTTTTTTTTTTCTTTATTTGTTTGCCTGTGTGGATCTTAGCTTTAGTTTATGTCCCAGATAGATGTTATATTGACCCATAGACTTCTTTCAATTTGTATTTTTAATAAACTTTTGTCCTTTTCGGCTATCAAAAGTGGTTGGTTCTCCAAGTCAAACTAAAGCTTAGTTAATACCTTAATAAAGGAACTGCCAAAACAAAAAAAAAAAAAAATCCCTCAACACCAAGGCCTTTGATGATGTCAAAAGTTTTGTGAATTATTTTTATATGAAATTTTTTTGATTTGCCAGTTTCTTTGTGGCAATAAGTTTGGATTTACACAATAAAGTAAACTTTATGAAGTTTTTTCAGTAGCGTCTACTAATATTTCCTTAATTTTCCAGCCTGAAGTTAGCTTCATTGTGTAAATTCCCCGTCTAACAGAAAGTGAATGATGCGCTGAAATGTCTCAACTTCATTTATGTGAATGATTTGCAGAAAGAAGTATCAACTCTGTTTACGAGAGCGAGAGAGAGACAGAGAGAGAGAGAGAGCTTTTCTTTGCTTGACTATTGCTGTGTGTTTGGTTGATGGGAGCGAGGGCGGGGGTGGAGTATGTCCAACCTGTTTCTTGTTCTTACTTTTCTGTTTTTGTGGTTGTTTTGGTGGCAAAAAGTGAAGAGGAGTTCACATAAAGATGAAGCATGCCCCACGCCAGCGTGCCAGACGTGCCAAGTGTGTGTGTGTGTGTGTGTGTGTGTGTGACTAGTTCATCAAATGTTTACAAATTTCTGATGGTCTTTTCTTGTTCTCTCTTCTTTTCTTTTTCTTTCTTTTAATGGCAGAGCGGACACAGAAAGCGATACAACCAACACAACAACAACAACAAACAACTCTACTTCAGTGGGATCTAACAATAACAACAACAACAACAATAACAACGCTGCAAGTTTACCTCTAAAGGACAACTCGAATATACGTGAGAAACCGTTAATTAACAGCAGCCAGCAACAGCAGCAGCAGCATCACCATCATCATCACACGGGCAACAACAACAACAACAACACAAAGCAACAACAACAACACCACGAGCGACCCCTCAAGTGTTTAGAGACTTTGGCCCAAAAGGCGGGCATCACCTTTGACGAAAAATACGACTTTGCCAGTCCCCCACATCCCGGCATTGGTCAAGTCGTCCACACCACACCCCAACCACAAGGAGCAGCCGGTACACCGCCCTCCTCACGTCGTTCCAAGCACGGCCACACGCTGGAGAAATCCCAGAGTCCCGCCCAACAGGTGGCCACCGCTGCGGCGGTGCCACTACAAATCTCTCCCGAGCAATTGCAACAGTTCTATGCCAACAATCCGTATGCCATCCAAGTGAAGCAAGAGTTTCCGGGCAGCAACACCGGCACAGAGCTGAAACATGCAGCTGGCCTGCAATTGGATGCCAACCAAACGAATCAGCTGCAACAGCAACTGCAGCTGCAACAGTTGACCGCCGCCGCGGCAGCAGCAGCCGCCGCCGCCGACAACGGAGCCGGCGGAGCGGGTGGAGCCGGTGGCGGTGGAGGAACATCGGCGGGTGCGGCCAGTCCCGCCAATGCCCAGCAAAACCAGCAACAGCAGCAACATTCCACGGCCATAAGCACCATGTCGCCCATGCAATTGACCACCAGCGGTGTACCAGGCGACTGGGCTGCACCCGGTCGCACGGTCCAACTGATGCAGCCGTCCACCAGCTTTCTCTATCCCCCCATGATTGTCTCGGGCAATCTGTTGCACTCGGCGGGCCTGGGCCAGCAGCCCATTCAGGTGATAGCCGCCGGCAAACCCTTCCAAACGGGCAGTGCCCCCCAAATGATAACCACCACCACGCAGAATGCCAAGCAAATGATTGGAGGTCAGGGAGGATTTGCGGGTGGCACCTATGCCATACCCTCCAGTCAGTCGCCGCAAACGTTGCTCATTTCTCCAGTCAATGTGATTTCGCATTCGCCCCAGCAGCAGCAGAGTTTGCTGCAGTCCATGGCAGCGGCCGCCCAACAACAGCAGCAGCAACAGCAGCAGCAACAACAGCAGCAGCAACAGCAACAACAGCAGCAACAACAACAGCAGCAGCAACAGCTCACCGTGGCCGCCCAACAACAGCAACAGCAACTGACAGCAGCCGCCCAGCAGGCAGCCGCCACCCTAACCCTCTCCAAAGATCCCAACCAAGGCAAATTGCAACAGAAAGTGGTGCAAAAGGTGACCACCACCACCAACACCGTGCAGGCGGCAGCCGGCGGAGGTAATCCCAATGCCGGCGGTGGCAATCAGGGCCAACAACAGCAGCAACATCAGCAGCAAACCACCACACAGCAATGTGTCCAGGTGTCCCAGTCCACCCTGCCCGGTGTGAGTGGTGCCCAGCTTCTCAATCCAATGACCGGCACAGCCACCGGGCAACCGCAACAAATGCAAATTGGTCCCTGGATCTGGCAGAACAGCCTGCAGCCCTTCAGTGCGAATCCCATTATTTTGCGTGGTCAGCCGGATGGCACCTCGGGCATGTTTATCCAACAGCCGGCCACACATCAGGCCCTGCAAACGCAACAGAATCGTAAGTGAACTCAGAAACCCATTTGACCCAGAGAATCATTTACCCCCTCCCCTCCCACCACACACAGAGATCATACAGTGCAATGTGACACAGACGCCCACCAAGCCACGCCAGCAACTGGATGCCTTGGCTCCCAAACAGCAGCAGCAACAGCAGGCCAATGCCCAAGCCCAGAACCAACAGCAGCAACAGCAGCAGCAACTCACCACCCAGCAGCAGGTGGCCCAGCTGCAGCAGCAACAGTTGACCGCAGCTGCCGCTGCTCTCCAACGTCCCGGTGCTCCCATACTGCCCCACAATGGAGCCCAAGTGCGTCCGGCCAGCTCAGTGTCCACCCAAACGGCCCAGAATCAAAGTCTACTCAAGACCAAAATGCGCAACAAACAGCAACCGGTGCGTCCGGCATTGCCGGTAACCAAAACGGAGAACGGGCAACAGGGCAAGGTGAATCAACAGCAACAGCAACATCTGGCAGTGCAGCAGCAACAGCAGCAGCAGGCCAATCTGCATCAGGTGGTGACCACAGCAGGCAATAAGTAAGTCAGAAATGGGTAAAAACTCTAAATTTAAAACCTAAAGAAAAAGGGAATTAGATCTCGATGAGATGCCAGTCAAAAGTCTATTCCAGAGTCCGGCACGTCCGTATCTTTTGTGTATTCAATACTGCTCAGCGGCAGCGACGTTGAGACACAGACAGTGTACAAGCTTATTCTGATCTCTTTTCAACAACAAAATAGTGCTATATAAGCGTGTCTACACGCACACACACGCAAGGTCAAAATGAGCATGTGTTTTATGCCGGCCACTGGTCTATTCTCATAATTTTGCCGGCATAGAGAGAAAGAATACATGTGTTCGCCGTGTAGCTCTCTCACAACGCGTGCTGTCGGCTTTTTCTTCTCTCACAAGGCATTTGTTCGTTTGCTTGTTGCTCATGATTGACGTCATGACGTTTACTTTGCAAACGCAAAGCTCTTGATTGTGTGAGTTTGGGCACCACTGATCTTAACCCATCAAATTTGGCAAATTTCACAATTTTTTGGGTCTTGTTTTTTACTAGAGTTTAAAACTGTAACCGAAACCGCAAATTTTAACCCCTAAAAACACTTTGAAATTAAAAGAAACTTATAAGGGGTGAGAGTCGTTAGCACTCAGGAGGCTTTGAGGTGAAATCTGATGCCAGCCACTGTTTAATCACTCTTTAGACACTGTTTAGTCATTGATCCTCTTTTCCTCCTCCTTTTTAACCTCGTGCATCATCTCTTTCATCACCTTTTTCATCAATTCTTTCATCACGTCTTTCATCACCCTTTTCATTAAAACTTTCATCACCTTTTTCATTAAATCTTTCATCACCTCATACATCACCTCTTCCATCACCTCTTTCATCACCTTTTCATCACCTCTTTCATCAATTCTTTCATCTCCTCTTTTTTCACCTCTTTCATTACGTCTTTCATCTTTTCTTTCATCTCCTCTTTTTTCACCACTTTCATCACACTTTTCATTAAAACTTTCATCACCTTTTTCATTAAATTTTTCATCACCTTATACATCACCTTTTTCATCAATTCTTTCATCACCTTTTCATCTCACCTCTTTCATCTTCTCTCTCCTCACTTCTTTCATCACCTCTTTTCCCCTTTTTCCAATCTTTTCCCTTCCCTTCTTCCTTCCTCTTTCACCCTTCTTTCCCCTGCGTCATGTGACTCTGAAATCACATTTTGCTCCTACTAAAATCTTCCGTACCGAAATTAAACATGAACAGAATAAAAAAACATGCGTTAATTTCGGTTTTTCTCAAATTTCAATTAGATGTAGGTACACTAGACTGAACAAAATCATATGAGAATTTTTTTTTTTGAAATAAGTTCTGTTCCTCAGGGCGCCAAAAAATTCGTAATAATTTTTAGTTACTGTTATGGAAAACCAAATTTCGAAATATTAATGTTTAATACTAGCGCCGTGGGCTTAAAGTTTCCTCATTAAATTTCAATTTCCCCTTTTTCATTTTACCTTATCGTAGAAGTAACCTTTGAGATGCCAAACATTGTTCTTGAACTTAAAATCTATTTTTAAAAACATTTTATGCAAAGCCCCGTACGGAGTACGACGAAAAATTCGTTTCGATACAGTATTTCACATAATAGAAACAATTTTCTAACAGCACATGAGGATCAAAGCAACGCCAAGGTGTTTCTAATTATATGAAATACTGTATCGAAACGAATTTTTCGTCGTACTCCGTACGGGGCTCAAAGCAAAAATCAGGACTCAGCAAATCTACCATATAAAAAAGATGTCTTGCAATATATATGAGGACACAAATGCTCATTGAGGGACTGCCTAAACCGCACAAATTGATGGTGTATTGAAATTATTCGGGGTTACCATGTAACTAGGAAAGAAATGTGTGCAGAAGCTCAAGAAGACTTAATGATCAATATGTGGAAAGAATGTCGCTATTATGATTTGAAAAAGAAAAATAAATTTTATGGACTATTTAAAAGGCATTTTTGATATTGCTTCATAAAATTCAATGGAATTGAGTTCTGATCTTAAGGGGCGTAAAACTAGTCGAGGACTTCGTTGGGCGTTGTACAAAACGCGATCCATGCATCGAAGAGCACAGACAAGCTTATCAAAATAACAAAATAAATACTTCATAAATAATTATACCCTTTTTTAATTCATTTTTAATTTTTTTGCCGGCCATTTGCATCGGTTTTTCACCAGCTAACTTTTGTGGAATGAATCGTAATGAAAATACATGTTAGTTTTGGTTTGGTATTCTGCTCATATCTATATCCATGATTTGTTAAAATCCTTGAAAGCAGAGCGATTAAATTTGCTTAAAATTTTATTTTATTCTTGGACAATCAAATTATATAGCGGTACATGGAATGTTCGGGTAAAAAATGCTTACGCCCAAGCACCACTTCATTTCATGGTATGTCATACACCGATCCTGCAGTTTTAATTCAGGCACAGCATATAGTTTCTGTTTTTTTAAGTTCAACAGCAACATTTGGCATCTCAAAGGTTGCTTTAATGAAAAAAGTGAAATGAAAAAGGGAAATTGAAATTTAATGTAGCAACTTTAAACCCACGGCGCCAGTATTAAAACTTAAAATTTCGAATTTTCCGAAAAAAATATTTTCATATAAGAGACGTTCAGTCTAAGGTACACATTGTACAATGAGCATTTCACATACATATGAATTTATTCACTAAAGTTGGTTGCTTATTTATTAAGCGCCACCCTGTTGCAACGAAAGAGAAATAGACAACGCAGCTAAATAAAATCTTTACCTTCCTCACCTTTGTTATTACTCAGCCAATTTGTATGAAAACATAAATATTCACACATATTATTGTTCTTTGCGCGATCGCCTTTTTCTAGTGTTACTCTCTTTCCCTAAATGTGAATAGAAAAGAAATCGTTAAAAATATGGTTATGTATATTTCTGGCCCTCCGTTAGCTTGACAGCTTGTCAGCTTGGATGGAAGTGGGGAATGAACAATTTTTATTCACGTTTTGTCTCTTGATAAGTTTGCTTGTGGACACTACTGTTACCCTAACATTTTCATTCAACATTTCCGGGGAATTGTTTTCTTACACCCAGCGGATGCCTGCATTTGGAATGTGAACTTGGCTTGCGGAAAAACCTAAGCCTAATTTTTAATTTGATCAACCCGCAAAATGTTAAAGATGATGTCATATGGCCTCGATAATGGGTAATATATTTAAAATCAAATCACAATTCTATCGAGTGCTTTCTGAGTTAGACCTCTATGGGCAGGGTACTAATACTCTATTGGAGGCGGGAATTTGGTATATCAATTGAGGTGACTCCATTTAGCTTTGGTGATGTTTCCATTATTTTAGCTTTCATCTTCTTTTAACCAGCAACAGATGTTGTAGCTGTGTGTTCTTAGTATAAATGTGCCCATTGATCGCAAACTTGACGTGATCAAGAAAAACTGGGTATGAGGTGTTGCTATCTGATGCCTCTAGTTTCCCAATCTCAGGCTATTTTGAGTATTCCACTGTGTTATAATTCAATTCAAATTGGCTTTCCCGTTTTGTACCCACCTTTTCTTCCCTCGCTCACACCATTCTTTCCCCACCCTTCTTTCCATCTTCCACCGCTCTCCACTCTTCTCTCTCCTCCCTCATTCTAACACATGTCTCTCATAACAGCTGTCATCTGTCTCAGAGATAATACACACATATCTAATTTGTGTGAGTTTGAGTCGATCCCTCTCATGCTCACTCTCTCTCGCGCTCTTAGCAAAACAGCTTAGTCCATAATATTGACTGAGCGCCACAACTTTTCTTTGGCGTTTTTCACCCACTTTACGGACAAATTTTCCAAATTTTTTTATTCAACGAAGGTTTATGCCAAATTTTAGATCTCTAGGATAAGCAGTTTTGACTGTGGGTTTTAGTCAGTCAGTCGGGCCTACAGATTTATAAGTATAGATAGAAGATGAACTTAAAATTTAGACAGTAGATTGGTCAAGTTGAGATCTAAACCTGTTTGATTCGACCCAATTGTAGTGAGAACATGGCTCCAACTTATGCTCTTCTTACCTCCCCCACAGAATGGTGGTCATGAGCACTTCGGGCACACCCATCACCCTACAGAATGGCCAAACCCTGCAGGCAGCCACTGCTGCCGGTGTGGTGGACAAGCAGCAGCAGCAACAGCAGCTGCAACTGATGCAGAAACAACAATTGTTCCAGCAACAAATGTTCCAGCATCAAATCATTCAGTTCCAGCAGCAGGCGGCTGCCCAACAGCAGCAACAACAGCAACAGCAGCAGCAGGTGACCGCCCAGCAGCAACAGCAGGCTGTGGTGCAGCAGCAACAGCAGGTGGTGGCTCAGCAACAGGAGCAGGTGGCGGCCCAGCAGCGACAGCAGCAGCAACAACAGCAGCAACAGCAACAGGCCCTGGCCAATGCCGCCCAGCAGATACTTCAGGTGGCGCCCAATACGTTCATTGCCTCCCAACAGCAACAGCAGCAAGTGCAGCAGCAACAGTTGCACAATCAACTGCTGCAACAGCAATTGCAGCAGCAGCAACAACTGCAGCAACAGCATCTGCAGCAGCAGGCCCAGGCTCAGGCACAGGCCCAACAGCAGCAGCAACAACAGCAGCGGGAGCAACAGCAGAACATCATACAACAAATTGTGGTGCAACAGACGGGAGCAACTGGGCAGCAGCAACAAGCCGGGCAACTGCAGCTGAACAGTGTGCCCTTCTCGGTGTCCTCGACCACCACACCAGCGGGCATAGCCACCTCGAGTGCACTGCAGGCGGCCTTGTTTCAGTCAGCCAAGACGAGCAACAGTTTGCCCAGCAGCAGCGTGGTGACCATTACCAATCAGAATACGGGTCCGTTGGTGACCAGCAGCAGTGCGGTGGCCAGTTTGCAGCAGGCGCAGGCAGCACAACAACAACAGCAGCAGCAGCTACAGCAACAGCAGCAACAGCTTATCCTAGCGGCAGCCAATCAACAACAACAACAGCAACAACAACAGCAGCAACAGCAACAACAACAAGCGGCCGCTTCACCCACAGCAACCACACCAAATCCCATATTGGCCATGACCAGCATGATGAACGCCGCCACAGTGGGCCATTTGACCACCAGCAACAGCAGCAGCAGCACCACACCAACCGTAACCAGTGCAGCGGTGACTCCCACACCCATAGCCACCGCCTCTCTGGTCAGCAGTCAGCCAGCCACGCCCACAAAAACAACACCAACAGCCACTTTGGTGCCCATTGAATCGCCACTGACAAACACCGTAGCCCCGGCAGCTGCTGCTGCTGCTGCTGTGGAGCCCAGTGTGGAGGCCAGCAGCTCCACAGGAACTGAAGCAGCAGCAGCAGCTGCTGCAGCCGCCTCCACCACTTTGGTCAATGGTGAGGCCACACCCGAGGCAGCGGTCACACCCACCAAACAAAGTAATGCGGTGCTGCCCACCAGCAGCACTGGCCACAAGGATGAGACCAAGAGCAACACCAGCACGGCAACAACAACAGCCACAACAACCACAGTGACCAGCACAGCGTCAATTAATGGCATAGCCAGCACACTGCCACGTTCTAGCTTGAGTACGGCTAGCACCACCAACACCAATACCACCACCAGTAGCACCACCAGCAGCAGCATTAGTTCCAGCAGCAGCAGCACAACCACAACAACCGCCAGCACCACAACAACCACAACCACCACCACCAGCAGCAGCAACAACACCGGCAGCAGCAGCAATGGAGGCAAAGATTTGCCCAAGGCCATGATCAAACCAAATGTACTCACCCATGTCATTGATGGTTTCATCATACAAGAGGCCAACGAGCCATTCCCCGTAACCCGGCAACGTTATACCGACAAGGATACGGACAAGGATGAGCCTCCCAGTAAGTAAAATTATATAATTTAACTCTAAAGATCAGTATAAGAGTATAAGAGGTATATAAGAGAGGAGGATTAATAACCAGCACGTGTCCACCTCTAAAAAGAGAGAGAAACAGTCACATTTTCGCACTCTCTTCTTGGGGAACCCTGCTCCAAGCTATGCTTAACACAGAGAGTAACCGCACTAGCTCTCTTTTGTACTCATTTTGACATATATACAAGTAGTTGTGGGAGAGCGAGTGCGTATATCTTGACTTTTATAAGTAGTTGTGAGAGAGCGAGTGCGGCTTCCTTGTTAAGTATAGCGAGCAAGCTATACTGCTGCCTCTGTTTTGGGGTACCAGTTGAATGGTGGAAAAGGGGATGTCAACGTGCTCTCACATGTTCATATCAACTGGTACCTCTCTCGCATGGTGAATTTCTGACGACTCTACCTTGTTAATTATACCATGCCTTGCCCTGCTCTATACAAATGAAAAGAAAGAATGAGAGAAATGAACAGTGTTGTCAGAACAACTTTTTTCTCTCGTCAAATTTGGCAACGGTATGTGTGGACAGGCACTTCACTCATCAGCAGACTTGTTGCTTTTCACACTTCAAACACTTGCAAATTTCGCTATTTATCTGGCAATTTTGAGAATGAAGACTTGAGAAAGCATCAGGTTAATTTTTTCTATTTTTAAGAAATGTGTTTTGGTGCCAGAACATGAGGACGAAAAGTTCTTAAATTTGCAAAAAAAAAAAAAAAAAATTTGTGGAAAATGGTTACACAGCCATGCTCCTCCCATTTATGCTTTCGCAAAAGTAGATGCTCCAAAGTTCGCAAAACCGGCGACATATGAGTCCGTGAAATGAAAAAGTAAATGGGAAATATATATATAGACCTTCCTATAAACCAATTTGTTTAATATTCTGTGACTATTTGAGATTGTTTTTGTGTACTCTCTACTCTTGTTTTAACCCTCTAAAACCCAATTGAAGATATATAAGAAGAAACTAAGTTTGCTAATTTTTTTGGGTCGAATTGTAGCTCTTAAGTTCAAAAATGACCTAAAAAACTGTTTTCTAATTATAGTTTGTATAAGAATAAAAGGTAAATAAGTGCCTCAAGGCACTCTTGGAGTTTAAGTGAATTTTTACATATTTGAGTTTATTTTATTTTGGATTACGATACTCAATGAAAACAATTTGTATTTGCTGTACAGCATAAGTTCAGATTACATTTTGTGCACATACATTGTGTTTGCGATTTCTTACAGTGCCGCTATCTCGACTCATCCAAACAGGAAAAATATTAAAACGTATTATCTTCAAAATTGGATGTTTTTTTTTCACTAATTGTAAGCGATGGCTTTGAGCATCTCGGAGTAGATGGAGATTGCATTGTCCAACCTGGTTGGACTGGGATGATGGTGACGGAATTTTCCGATCATAATCACTATCACTGATCTATAAATTACTCTTGGCCCCCCCTTTTTGACTTGTGTACTCTCAGCCCATGATATTTTTGTTTCCAAACTTGTTTCGCGTCATTAAGTTTATATGCCACAGTAGCTTTTTATATTCAGGTACCGATAAATTGACTTGTAGAACGGGCAAACAACGAAACGAAAACGTTTCTGAATCGTTTCGTTTCTTTCTTTGCACAGAGCGAAATACTAACAAAACCCGATAAAATGTAACTGTAAAAAAATGAGTTCATTTGGTTTACGTTCGTGAGAGCAAACTAAACGCAAAGGAAACGCGCTCATCTTGATTTGCGGACAAAGGGAATCGGAACGATATGCAACGAACGCGAATCGTTCGGAAATGTTTGCTGCTCAATTTGTTTACACTTAGTTGGTTTTTTTCTGTTGCTTTACTCCTTTTTTCTCTCAGCTTTGTCGTTTTCGTTTGCTTTTATTTTATTTCTTCAATTTAGCAGCTAGTAAGTAAAAGCCGATCATTCCGCAAACGATTTCTTAGAAACGTTCCAAGGCAGTCCTGCTGTCGGGGAGAACAATATTCAATCGTTTCGTTTGCGCTCTTCGGCAATATAAGTTTCGTTTTCCCTGACTATAGTAACAGCTACAAAACATTTGAATAGTTTCTTAGCTTTCGCGAACGGTTCGTTAAACGTTTCGTTTGTTTGCCCGCTCTGCTTGTATATCAAAATTCCAATAAAGTGATGGATATCGTCAATAGGAATTTGAACTGACTAGCAATGTTTTCCGTTAGTGCTGACCGAGGGTTTCTTTAACAATCATACTCATAATCTCTGAATTGAAGATATAACAGAAAATTCTCAACGGTGTTTCAAGTTCCATTAGTGAAGAATCTCCCCGAGAAGCTACGTCGTTGACATGCAATTGCATCTATTGCTGCCGGCATATTATCTTAGTCGGCACCTTACTATTGATTCAATACCTATTCGTAAACTAATTAGTTATTAGTTATTTAAAAATACCATTCTATAATTTGGCTTTCTTAACGGCACAATTGAAACCACCAGAAGAAGGCTTAGATATACACTCTGAGTATTCAATGTCGGCAAGATTTTTGGTCATTTCCAGCTCCTGTACCTTATCGTTGACATTTTCAGCGGTATTGTCTTCGGTTCTCCAATGCTGCGTTTAGTACTTCTAGCAAATCCAAACTGCCTTCATCGTCAATACTAGAGTTACTCAAGAGTTTATCGGCTGACTTAACTTCATAGAACAAATCCAGCAACTGTTCATCGGTCAACTCGGACAATTAAAAACGTGTTCTTTTCCGGTCTGTCATTTCGATTTAATTTGAATATTTCTTTAAGAAAATTCATATAATAAACAGAAAGAAACACGAAAATTGCATGCAGTTGTGAAATAAGCGCTGCTAGTAAAAGTTTGAGTGGAGTGCCAAGAGTGCCTCAAGGCACTCATCTCAATTTTTTACCGCTGCAACGCACTATTTTTATACCCTTGCAAAGATATTATAATTTTGCCCAGAAGTTTGTAACGCATAGAAATATTCATTTCCGACCCTATAAACTATATTCTTGATCAGGGCGACGAGCTGAGTCGATTGAGCTTTGTCCGACCGTCTGTCTGTCTGTTTCTACGCAAAAGTCTCATTTTCAAAGCTATCGAAGCTGAAACTTTGCACAGATCGCATTATGTCGGAACCGAGCGGATCGGATGACTATATCTTATAGCTGACATAGGAACTATCGTTCAAAAAGTGGGTCTTTGTTAGAAATTTTTTTTTGTTTCAATGTTAACGTCTCCCACTTCAGCGATTATAAATATTATACGCCAAAAAAATTTGGAAGTTTTTGTCAAAATCGGATGACTATATCTTATAGCTGTCATAGGAACTAGCGGTCGAAAAGTGGGTTTTATTTAGAAAAATTGTTTGTTTTGATGCTGGCTTCTTAAACTCTGATGTATTAAAACATTAGCAAAAGGGATAAAATTTCGGCAAAGACTTGGCCTTCTCGTGTTAAAATTTATTTGAATAAATGGGAGGCGCACTTGCATATCTTCGGTTTTTTTGCTCTGATCTTATAGTGGTATACAGAATAGACAGATATTGGGCCTTATTGAATATATATTAAGTCACTAGGTTCACGCTTAAAAATTATAGCTCCAACAGTTTTTCGCGGTTAAAAGAAGGAGGAGGAGGAATTTGCCAAATCTGGAGCAAACTTGATCTGGGTACAGTATACACCTACATACATGCCAAAAATTGTGGCTCTATCTGTTACATTCTTTGAGATCGACGCGTTCATACAGACAGACAGACATGGCTAAATCGACTCGGCTGTTGATGCTGATCAAGAATATATATACCTTATGGGGTCGGAGGAGCTTTCTTCTTTTACATACATTTGCACAACTTCATGATCCCCTTTTTCCCATTTTAAATGAGAACAGGGTATAAAAACAACTCTGATTTTGCTCATAGAATAGAAGTTTTTTGTTTTTAATATTAAATGTGGTTTTTATACCCATAGAAGGAAGCATCTTCAATCTTGCAACGTACTCCACCAGAACATGTTCAGTGAAATGAACAACCTTTACCCAACACTAGTATATATGCATCGGTGTGTAAGCTTACAGCCTAGGCTCGGCCGACAATATGAATGTATGCGACAAACTATATGCGCTCTCTCGTTCTCTCTCTGCAAATTTTTCATTTAACATTGTTACAGTTTGATCTTTGAGAAGCACACATTTTATGACCGATTGACTGAATGGGGCCATTACTATTGGCATGAATATCACGTGTCCACCTCTATAAAAAAACAAAAGGAAGAAGAAGAGAAATGAATATGCTAATGTGTGTGCTTAGCAAATGGGTGAACATCAAATGTCAAATCCTAGATCTCTAGAATAAGCGGTCTGGGAATAAGAATTTTTAGCTAAAATGTCCAACATTTTGAGAATCTAATCCAAATTCTGAAGAATTCAACTCAAAATTCCTTTCCCTCCTCCTTTCTATGCTTACAGAGAAAAAGGCCAACATGCAGCAGCAGCAGCAGCATCATCAGGAGGACATTAAACCCGGTGCCACCATCACTGGCATGGGCATGGCTCAGCCAGCTGTTACCACGGGCAATCTACCCACGGATATGGTGGCCTGTGAACAGTGCGGCAAGCCGGAGCACAAAACCAAGCTGAAACGAAAACGCTATTGCTCGCCCGGCTGTGTACGACTGGCCAAAATGGGTGGCAGTGCGGGCGGCGGCGGTGGAACAGCATCCGTGGGCAGCAATGGCAGTTCTATGGGCATTGTGGGGGCAGATGCCATGGCCTTGGTGGATAAACTGGATGAGGCCATGGCCGAGGAGAAGATGCAAACGGATGCCCTAATGATGCAGGCAAACGAGTTGGCCTCCACGACGCCAATGATACTCTCCACAGAGGTGCCGCCCGCTGCCGCAGCTCCGGTCATAGCCCCAGCGCCCACTGTGACACTTGTTCCCAGTGTTCCCGCACCACCTCCCACATCCAGCAGCGGCAGCTGCGGACCACCAGCCGCCGCCGCCCCAGCCGAACGGCCGCCCATCTGCAGTTGGAGCGTGGATGAGGTCAGTGATTTCATACGCAACCTGCCCGGCTGTCAGGACTATGTGGATGATTTTGTGCAGCAGGAGATCGATGGACAGGCTCTGTTGCTGCTCAAGGAGAACCATTTGGTGAATGCCATGGGCATGAAGCTGGGACCCGCGCTCAAGATCGTGGCCAAGGTGGAGTCCATGAAGGAGGTGGCCGCCCCAACGCCAGTGGAGGCCAAGGAATAGTCGCCTCAGCTCTCCTGCTGCTCGCTGGCCGAACCGGGTTAAACCAGGTGCCGCCAGGTGAATGTGATTCACTGTTGGACATGCGCGCTCCACCCAACCACCACCCAACCACCCAACTCATCAAATTGTACAATTTTCCATGTATTCGTAATCCAACTAACTTAACGTAGGCTAAGCACATTTCACTGCACACTTCACTTCACGCGAAAACGAACCTAACTTTACGTAACGTCTAAGCCTGAACTAGTTGGTAAGCAGGAGTCATCGAACCGTTTGCTTGTAACCCATCAATTCATCGCCCCTAGGTTAGATCTATGCTTAGGTCTTTAGTTATGACAAATTTTTTTGAAAACGAAACCTCAATGAGTTAATTTATAGAACAGCAGAAACTGAAACTGAAACCGAAACTGAAACTGAAACTCTCCCTCTCTGAACAATCAAGCCAGATTCAACTACATCCATACGAAATGTAAACTAACACTTGACACTTTATTTAACATTTTACGGTTTTTTTTAGACATTTAACTGACTAGGACATAAGTAAAACTTTTTTTTTTTATATACAAAATTTTTCTTTTTTTTTTCTGAGTGCTATTGCTGAACAAAATAAACAAATTCACTGTATAGTGTTTAATAAATGTGAATATGGAATTTTTACTCTCTCCCTGTATGGGTTTTCTTTTAATTTGTTTAATGGCAACCCCAAAATTAAGTCTTGAACGGAAATCACAGCTTTAAATTGGAGTTGAGTGAGTGTAAGTAGTCTTGTGGGATTTTTAAGAGGGTGGACTTAAACATGACATTCTTAAAATTGACAGAAAGTGATTTTTATTCCGTTACCAAACATATGGCAACGCCAAAATTACTTTAAAATCCAATTTCTCATCTTAAATCTGTACTTAGGCCTAACAAAGTAGTTTTATAGGATTCCAGGAAGGACTTACTTAACGATTACATTCTTAAATCTTGCCGAAACGTACTTTTTTCTGCAATTCCAAAGATATGGCAAGGCCGAAATTTTTACTTAAATGCCATTTTTCAGCTTGAACTTCAATTTGGTTGAAGAATAATAGCTTGGTCGGATTCCTGTAGGGCTGAAATTAAACACAACATCCTTAAAAATGACAGAAAGTGACTTTTTGTCCGATTCCAAAGATATGGCAACGCCAAAATTACTTTAAAATCCAATTTCTCGTAACAAATTAGTTTTATAGGATTCTAAGGAGGACATACTGAGAGATTACATTCTTAAATCCTGCCGAAAAGTACTTATTCTGCACTTCCAAAGATATGGCAACGCCGAAATTCGACTTAAATGCAATTTCTCAACTTGGTTGGCCTGTACTTAAACATAACATCCTTAAAACAGACAGAAAGTGACTATTTCTTCGTTTCCAAAGGTATGGCAACGCCAAAATTTGACTTAAATGCAATTTCTCAGCTTGAATCTCAACTTGGTTGGGCTGTACCTAAAATATCTAAAACGAGCATCCTTAAACAGGCGAAAGTGACTATTTCTTCGTTTCCAAAGGTATGGCAACGCCAAAATTTGACTTAAATGCAATTTCTCAGCTTGAATCTCAACTTGGTTGGGCTGTACCTAAACATAACATCCTTAAAACTGACAGAAAGTGACTTTTTCTCCGTTTCCAAAGGTATGGCAACGCCAAAATTTGACTTAAATGCAATTTCTCAGCTTAAATCTCAACTTGGTTGGGCGGTAGCTAAACTTAACATTCTTAAACCGGACAGAAAGTGACTTTTTATCCGTTTCCAAAGGTATGGCAACGCCAAAAAATGGAATGCAACTCCAACTTAGTTGGGCTGTACCTAAAATAACATCCTTAAAAGAAAGAAGTGACTTTCTCCGTACTTAAATGCAATTATTCAGCTTAAATCTCAACTTGGTTGGGCGGTAGCTAAACTTAACATTCTTAAACCGGACAGAAAGTGACTTTTTATCCGTTTCCAAAGGTATGGCAACGCTAAAATAACTTTAAAATCCGATTTCTCATCTTAAATCTGTGCTTAGGGGAAACAAAGTAGTTTGATAATACCCCAGGGGGGACATACTGAAAGACTACATTCTAAAATCCGGCCGAAAGGTACCTTTTTTGCAATTTCAGATATATGACAAGCCTTTAATTGCTCTTAAAAGCTATTTTTAGCCTTAAATCTCAACATAAGTGATACTAAATAGCCCTATCTTAGTCCTGTAAGCCTGTACTCCTGTCGAAAAGTGTTTTTTTCGCCTTCCCAAAGATATGGCACCTCTAAAGTAATGCTAAATATCCCTTTCTTAACTTAAATCTGACCTAAGGTAAATGGCAGTAGCATTTACTAAGGCCGTACATGATTAAAATTGACACAAATTTACATTTTTGCTTTTCCATTGAAATGGCAACTCTCTTTTTATGTTTAAAGCACATTTCTCATCTTAAATCTGAGCTTGAGCGAAACTAACTAGCCTTTGTGGGTTTCTAAAGGACCTTAAATCGTGACGAAAACTGTTTGTTTGCATTTTATTTAATATATGGCAACCCTAAATTTGCTTGTTTTTACCTTAAATCTTAATTTCGTATAGGATTCCTGCCAAAAAGTTTTCTTTCAGCTACGAAAGCCCTAAAATGCTTTAGCTCCATTTGTCACCTTAAATGTCTGCTCTGGTATATGTAAGCAAATATAATAAACCCTTAAATCCTGCCGAATACTACATTTTTAACGTTTTTCACAGATATGGCAACCCTATACTCATTTCTCACCTAATTCTTGTTAAGCCCACCTCGATTTCGTGATATACGCTCTAAACATTGCTACACGCGCTCATCTCTAATTAGTAGCAGCTGTGCGCATGCCCCCCCTTTCACGATATCAACAAGTGCATTCAATTTAGTCATTTGAATACAGCCAAAGTACCAGGCGCATAGAAAGCAAGATATGTAGGTAAGGCGAGCCATTGGCTTGTATGTAAATCATATTTGTATGCTCTTTTCAAATAATTGTAATTGCGTTTGTACTCTTAGCAGAGTTGCAAGCTTTAGTGTAAGCACAGCTTTGGTTTGTGTCTTTGCTAAGCCCAAACAAACCACTCTTTGCTTAGGCAAGCGCTCTCTCTCTCTCTCTCTTTCTCTTAAATTAACTGCACAGTGTGATTGCTGGCTGGTTTCTGTTCGCTTGGTAATTTAGCTGCTTGAGCTGCCCTGGCAAATAAAAAGTAAATTAATTGAATTGAGCTGCCCCCAGAGGTATGCAATATTAGTTTTTAAAAAGTTGTAGGCTCAGCAGCCAACTGCTAATTGCTGTTGGCCTGGTAACTCAACGTGAAAACTCACTACTAAGTAACTGAAATATTTTAGATCTAGAACAAATGTTGCATACTGTTAAGAGTCAGTTGTTACTCAAATGACCCAAACCACCAACTAATGATTTCTGTTCGCCTGGTTCTCTGGTTGTTTTTTCTTTCGACACACACGCTCTTGGGTAATTTGCTTTGCATTGAAGCAGCTGTTAAGTTAACAGCAGTCTGTTAAATGCTGCAGCCGCTTAGAGATGAGCAATATTATTTACAGTAAAGACCAAATGTTAAATGAATTTTAATGAAAATTTAAATTTTTAATGGATTTTCGAATTGGATTAAACAAAATTATACATAAAATTCAGAAAAATTTATGAAATCGATTAAATTGTAATTGAATATGGTTTTGTAGTGTTCCTGAAGATGGCCAAGGAGCAACCGAAGTACATTGAAAAAAACAACATACAAATCTGAGTGTTTTACTTGACCTCAAGCCTGCAATACTCAAATTCTAAGATTTAGAAAGCTTGCTAACTATCAACTTTAATGTATGAAATCTTTATTTGAGTTAATAGAACTATGTATATAATTTGGTAGGACAAATGGTTCATACGCTGGGTCCAAACTGCTTGCGCCTCGATAACCGTCTGATTTTTGTATCGGACTAAATTTAAGAGAGCGAATTCATCTCTTGGTATTTTGTTCTCTCTGACCATACTCAAGGTGAGTTTACTACAAAGATAACTTACTCAGCACAGCTGCTCTGTTTCGAGGTGGCCCCATTAACTGATATCTCTTTTGTCTCAGAGAGCAACTTACCATTCACACTGTTACTTCTCCCCATATTTGCTCATCTCTAACAGCACTGTTAATAACTCCTACACCCTCCTTTAAAAGTAATGCACCAGTTCCCACAGCCCACAGCGAGAAAAAAGCCAACACAAAAATCTCTGTTAACATTTCTTTTCAAGTTTATTTTGTTTTATTTAGTTTTGTTGTTGTTGTTGTTTGCTTCATTTCTTTACTTTGCTTGAATGTTTTTGAGTTTTATTTTGAAATGAAAACACACTTGTCGACATAAATACTTTGACGGCTTTTGTTATTGTTCTTTAACTAACAATCATAATTGTTTTTGTGTGTTTTGTGTGTCTGTTTCTTAACATAAATCAATAATAAAAAAAAAATTCTTTTTAATGTTTCAAAGTAAAATAAATATTTTTAGTTTTCTGCTTGTTCGTGGCCACAAAAAAAAAAAACCAAATAAAAAATGATTAAATCCATAAAACGGATATTCAAGTATTTTTATACAACATACATAGATAATTCCGTTATACATACACATGGTATATAACAAAAGCAAGTTCTTGGTATTCGTTTTTCTTTTTTGTATGTTTTTTAAACATATTTTTTTGTTTCTTTTGTTAGGATTTGGAAATTTTCTTTCAAGTTTTTATACAATTGCGCTTAAAATGTTAAGTTTTGCTGCTTAAATGGAACATTCTGTATTAAGAAGGGGGAAGGGGAAGGGAAAGGGAAAAAGGGGGAGGGTGGAGTTTTTTTCTTTAGTTTTTTTGTTGCATATTTAAATGGAATTCTTCACAATGGTTTTTGTTTTGCTCTTAATAATTTATAATAAGTTGATACAAGAAATTGCATTTCCTGCTTATAATTACGATTTATTGACTTTTACATTAAATATCTTACATCATATAACATATACATACACACACATATATATATATATGTATATTGTAAATATTGCTAGAAAACATGATTTCGTTTCTCCATAATTAAAAAACAAACAAAAAAAAAAAAAAAAAAATTCTATGCAGTCAAGTGACTCCAACGACTCCAGTGAAGGAACGCGAGAAGAGTGTGGTGTGGTGTGGTGTGTGGGTGTGTGTGTGTGGGTGGAGAAGGGGTTGTTTTTTTGTTGTTTTTGTAATGTAATCAGTTCTTTGAGTTCTCATTTTTTGTTTTCGTTTTGTTTTCAAATGATTTGTTCCATGTAAGAGAGAAATTCAAGCAGCGCGATAGGTTTCAAAACAATCTGTTTGCCCAACAAGCTCATTGACCAAGAAATCGAAAGAGAGAGCAGCGAGAGAGAATGCTGGGGATTTTCTAGCCGCACTCGCTCTCTCAGAACTTATAAAAATTCGTCCGCGGAAGTTAATAAAGAGAACGAGAGAGTGAGTGCGGCTACCTTGTTAAGTATATCCCGCCATAGAATACAGTTTTCTTTTCTTTTTTTCTCATACAAACAATTTGTACAAAGAATTTGCTTACCAAAAGTTTACACAACCGAACCGACTTAGTACAAAGCTAATTTCGAAAGCGGCATACAACAAGTTTGTATAAATAAGTGAAAGAATTTGCTTACAAAGTTTGTCAAAGAATTTGCGATATCGAAAACTGGCATGCAACAAAGTTTGTACAAATAAGTACAAAGAATTTGCTTACCAAAAGTTTGTATTAAGAACTTTGCTTGAAAAGTTGGCATGTAACAAGTTTGTACAACGAATTTGCTTACCAAAAGTTTGTACAAAGAACTTTGCTCGATAACATTTGCTTACAAAAAGCTGACGTACAACAAGTTTGTACAAATAAGAACAAAGAATTTGCTTACCAAATAGTTTGTACAAAGAACTTTGCTCGAAAACTTTGCTTACGAAAAGTTGGCAAACAACAAAAGTTTGTACAAAGAATCTTGCTTACCAAAAAGTTTGTACAAAGAACTTTGCTCGAAAACATTTGCTTACCGAAACGTTGGCATACAAAAAAAGTTTGTACAACGAATTTGCTTACCAAAAGATTTCACAAAGAAATTTAATCGATAACATTTGCTTACAAAAAGGTGACGTACAACAAGTTTGTATAAATAAGTGCAAAGAATTTGCTTACCAAAAGTTTGTACAAAGAACTTTGCTTGAAAAGTTGGCATGTAACAAGTTTGTACAACGAATTTGCTTACAAAAAGTTTGTACAAAGAACTTTGCTCGAAAACATTTGCTTACAAAAAGCTGACGTACAACAAGTTTGTACAAATAAGAACAAAGAATTTGCTTACCAAAAGTTTGTACAAAGAACTTTGCTTGAAAAGTTAAAAAGAAACAAGTTTGTACAAAGAATTTGCTTACCAAAAGTTTTCACAAACCGAATTTCTACTTAGAACAAAACCTACGAAAATTTGGCATACAACAAGTTTGTACAAATAAGTGCAAAGAATTTGCTTACCAAAAGTTTCTACAAAGTTTGCTTGAGAAGTTGGCATGATACAAGTTTGTACAAGCAAATATTTCTAGTTTGTACAAAGAATTTGTTTACATAGAAAAAAAGTTTGCCAGAATTTATTGCAAAAAGCCCCACTTAACATTTGGAACATCATTTTAACAAGAATTAGCTTGATGACGTCTTTTTCGAGCCCTTTTGATGATTGAAAAAGAGATAAATTTCATGTGCGGTCTAAGGAAGGCAGCGACACTGACTCAGACCCTTGCTCAAAATGTGATTCCTTAAATAACGACTCCAAAGAGTCACGAAAATGAGTCGAAACTGATTGGGAAAAATGAGTTATAAGCGACTCTTCATTTAGCTGTTGGGGTACCATTTTGTACCAACCAAAGTATTCGGGCCTGTTCCGAATTTCGAGTCGATTTTCGTGTAAACGTTAGAATTTTGCAGTCGAATTAAATAACGTTGTATAGAAAATGAGAAGAAAAACTACGCCTACTAGATCAGGGATAACAAAACTCGGAATTGTTTGAGCAGCTGAAACCGACTGCTTTATCCCAAGTGAATTCAATTCGAGAGAAAAGCATGCCGGAATCTAGTATCCACAGATTGCCTTGTCACTTACATTTACTTTTATACAACTTGCACTCGAAATACGTACGTTTACACGAAAATCGACTCGGAATTCGGAACAGGGCCAATTATTTATGATTAGAAAACGAGCGGATTTATGACTATTTTACTCGAATTTAATCAATGGTCTTGTTCAGCAGAATAATTGATCCCTTAGCAGCTATCAGAAAATATTTTTAATCTAGTAGTTTTTGCTGTTGGAGGGAGCAGTATCACTTAAAAGTAGCATACTATTTCTTTGATACATGCTCCTGTATCATGATACCTCAAATTGCCTATTATGATGCCGCTTCACTCGAGTTCAGTAGGAGGATTATGGCAAATTTATACTTGATCATGGAGCAAGTTGTTCTGATGAACACGGTCAATGTTAACCCCCCTCCCAGTAATAGTAGTTTGGCTTGTATGTACGAAAAGTTAATATTTTGAGCTTCAAGTTTTCGGGTTTGTACAAAGAATTTGATTTACCATTCGATTTGTTTTATGGCAGTGCTGCCCAAACTCACATTATCAAGCTTTGGTCTTGTGTGCGAAACACCAAGTAAACGTCATGACGTCAAACATGAGCAACAAGCAAACGAACAAATGCCTAAAGCCAGCCGCCGAGTGTGCTATTTATAGAGCACACGTATTCACTCTTTCTCTAAGCGTGTGTCGGCTGCAAGAACTATTCCATGGCATAGACTTTTGGCATTTTGGGCACCACTGGTTTATAGTCGTTTACTTTGTACAACTAAAAAATGTTTGTTTTCGGTTTGGTACAAATTATTTGCACACAAAGTGGACCTTTTTTTAATTTTAAAACGATTAATTTGCCACTATTTTGTTTTGAATTTGAAAAATTTTTAAGACCTCGATTGTTTTCAATGTTGCACGAAAGCAACTAAAAACTTGTTTGTTTTCAACTTTGATTATTTAATTTGTTTGATTTTTTAAATTTTCTGCAAGTAATTTGAACACAGAAACTTGGGAGCAAGTTGTTTGAAGACAAACTTGATTTATATTCATAAACTTATTTGTTATCTATTTAAAATTTTTCGGCAAATTTGCGCACAAAACTTATTTGTCTTTCAATTGTTTGCACACAAACTTGTTTTATTTATACAAACTGATTTTAAACAGATTATTCCCAATGTCAAATTTCTTGGCAAATAATTTGCACACATACTTGTTTGTCTCTTAATTGTTTGAACGCCAACTTGTTGAAGACAAACTTGTTTTATTTTCACCAACTAATTTGCCGAAGAATTGTGACTATTAAAAGTTTCTTGGTAAATAATTTGCACACAAACTTGTTTGTTTTTCAATTGTTTGCACACAAACTTGTTGAAGACAAATTTGTTTTATTTTCACAAACTAATTTGCCAAAGAATCGTGACTATTAAAAGGTTTTTTTGGTAAATAATTTGCACACAAACTTGTTTGATTCTTAATTGTTTGCACACAAACTTGTTGAAGACAAACTTGTTGTATTTTCACAAACTAATTTGCAAAAGAATCTAGCCAATTTTCAATTTCTAGGCAAATAATTTGCACACAAACATGTTTGTTTTTCAATTGTTTGCACACAAACTTGTTGAAGACAAATTTGTTTTATTTTCACAAACTGATTTGCACAGAATGTTGCCTATTTAAAATTTCTTGGCAAATAATTTGCACACAAACTTGTTTGTCTTTCAATTGTTTGCACACAAACTAGATGTACCCTTAATAACTCGAGTGTTTTTGTATTAAATTTTGCAATTTCAAAGTTTTTTTTTTTTGTTTTGACTGTTTGAAGACAAACTTGCCTGTTTTTTAGTTTGTACAGAAATTAGACTGTTTTTACCTAATAGTTAGGCTTAGAATCATGACTGTTGGAAATTTTTTGCACACACAAACTTAACTTGTTTATCTTTCAATTCATTACTCAAAATTTCGATTTTGCACAAATAATTTGCACTAAAAGTTAATTTCTTTCTGACGATTTTAATTTCAAATGATTTTTACTTAATTAATTTGTACACAAAACTAAACTATTTCAATTTTTATAATGCAAAAAGTTTGCACACAAACTTGCCTGTTTTCTAATTTGCGGCACAATATTTGTATTGGATGTGAAGAAACTTGGTCAACATAATCTTAAGACGAAAAAATTTATTATTTGTGAATAACTTTAGAACCTTTGGAATTTTCAAAATAAATATTGCAAATGTTTTCCTACTAATTTGGCATACACAATATTGCCCAAAATGATTTCTAAAAACTTAACTTTCATGAACTTTACACATTTGGCATACACAATATTGCCCAAAATGACTTTAAAACTTAAATTTGATGAAAAATGTAACTCGCATAATTTGTACAAATTAATTTGCTTACCTAATTTTGTTTCAACTTAAATACACAAATTGTTTGTGCCAACCACAAAGATGATTGAATTGCATTAAATTTGGACAGAAAAGTTTGCGCAAATAAGTTTGCTAAACGCCCTTTCTGCCCCTACGCGTCCCCACTCTCTTCTTCGCTGCATTTTTTTGCTACCTAGTCAATGGGCTCTTCTATCGTTTCATCATAGTTTTTGGCATATAATGCCCAGAAAATTGTTTTAGTTAGCCTACTTAAAAGCTAGACAAAAAAAGGTGTATATATACCCGATCGATATATATATGCATATACTTATATATATAAAGAACTTGATGCTGATATATATATATAGCTATATGTATATATGCATGATGAATCATTAAATAAATAAACTTATCCGAATTACACTAACAATGTACAAGATGGTTGGTGGCCCTGAGCCCAGGCCCACCCTACCGATGATGCCGCCCTCAGAATGCATCGCCCGCATACCAGGGATGCACCCAGGGCGCCGACGGCGGCGGCGTTGGCGGATATATCGTTGGCGATGGCTGGCCATGGGCATTGTGATGGGCGGCCGCTGCTGCCGCCGCTGCGGCATGATGATGGGCAGCGGCCAGGTGATGGTAGGGGGCCGTGAATGCGGCTGCCGCTGCGGCCGCTGCGCTGCCATAGTAGGAGGCGGCAGCCAGGGCAGCAGCTGCTGCTGTGGGCGATGCGGCCGATGAATTGGTGGAGGATGCGGGCGATAGGCTAGCTATGCCGGCCGCACAAACGCTGTGCCTGCGATGCATGATGTGACGTTGCTGGCGTTCCTGTTGGGGCGGGGGTGGGGGGCTGGCTGCTGCTGCTGCTGCCGTCGGTGACGCTGCTGTTGGTCGGCTGCCAGATTCCAGTCAAAGGAGCTGCTGCTGCTGCCTGGCTGTGGCTGTCGCTGTGGCTCGGCATGCGGAGCACTTAGAGGTGGACTCAGCATATTGGCTGCTGCCTTGCCATACAAATTGGACAAATAGGCGTGCTCAGCCTCGGCCATCTTTTGGGCAGCCGATTTGTTGCCATTCTTGGCTGTGGAGCTGCTGCTGCTGCTGCCACTTTGCTCCGCATGTTGGCGCTTCTTTAGCTGACGCTGCTGCTCCTGTTGACGCATGGCTGTTGCGGACTGTGTTGTTGGCGGGTGTGCGGACGGGTGATGGTTGTGGGAGTACAACATTTCGTATGTGTTGCTGTTGTGTGGTTGCTGTTGTTGATAGTGTTGCTGCTGTAGCTGAAGCTGCTGTTGCTGCTGCTGCTGTTGTTGTTGTTGTTGTGGTGGTGCTGGTGGCGGTGCCAAATGCGTTGACTTGTGTCTGCTGGCTGGCATTTCTATGGGCGGCGTAATGGGTCTTCTTCTAGTGGTGGTTGCCGCCGCTGCTGTTGGTGTTGCTGCTGTTGTTGTGTTGTTGGTTGGTGGCAAATGTTGTGCTCCCCAGCTTAATTCCTAGCTTGTGCGCGTACGCTTTGCCGGCGGCTGCTCCGGATGGCGTGTCATGAAGGTTAACTGTGTCATATACTTGATGATGTCGCGCACCTGCACCAGCGGCATATTCTCATTGTAGGATCGATCGTATTCCATGAGGATCTGCACTTGTCGCCTGTGGAAGGTATACAAAGAGTAAGGGATGGGGGAAAGGAGAAGTTCAATTAGAATGGGATTGTAAATAGTTATTAAAGGGGTTGGCTTATGGCCTTGAGCTACGAGTAAGGGGCGCAAAGAGCCAATACATGCCCATAGTTTGGGTACAAAACTGCTTTTATTGCTTCTGTTTTCGTTGCGGTGGTTTAATTGTCTTGAAAATCACACATGGGAATACGAAACTGGCCATCTATTCAATCTTCATGATAATCTACCAGTCGATGGGAACATTGCAATTGTCAAAATTTCTTTAAACCGATTGACCCACACCTCCCATTTACCCGTCTTTAATTGTCATCTATTCAATCTTCATGATAATCTAAACTAATCATAAAATGTTATGTATTTCCGGGTTTTTTGGAACGCTTGATATTGACCCGTCAATTTATGGTCTAACTAAATAAATAATTAGTGAGTTTAGCTAGCTCTAGGTCCGAAAAAGTTGCGTTTGTTCAACAACTGTAAACCACTTATGGAAGCATCATGGCTTGTTTATTTTTACTTTCGCTGATCAAAGCAATGATTGTATGGAGAGGAGGGTGAAATAATGCTTTCTTCAGCGAAAAGCCTACTGAAGATGCATTCGGAAGGATGATGAAACGGTACCGCCTATACGGTAACCAGCTTTTCTGGTGTATAATGCATAAGTGGTTTACAGTGGTTATAGAAAGCACGTGTTTATTAGTTTTGACTAAGATTTCATTGTTTCTAACTTAAAAGTTATTAATAATCATTACAATGGGACGTGGAAAGCTCTGAACTGCGGAGAAGTGCGATCTTATCAAAAAATTGATATTGGACGGAAAAACTTGCAGAGAAGTTGGTCAATTGGTAGGATGCTTTAATAAAATGACTAAAAAGCCTTAAACTATGAAGAAAAGATCGAAACACGCGGACGAAAACGACCTATGACCCCTCTTTATGACAAAAAATGATTCGTCAGAGCAATAAGGATCCCTTCAAGCCTGTTGCCCAGCTTTAAATAAATGCGATGGATCAAACAGTTTGCAAATATCTTAGGCAACATAACCCAAAAGCCTGCAGCCCTAGAAAGGTACCACTTTTAAACGCGACACACTTTACTAAGCGCAAGAAGTTTTCCAGGGATCATGCAAATTGGACATCTCAACAATGAAGCAATCTCCTACGGTCAGATGAGTCCAAAGTGGTTATGTTTGGTGGAATCTAAATCTAAATCATACGTTAGACGTCCAAGGAATACAGAATACAAACCCCAGTACACCACAAAAAGCATTAAGCATGGAGGATGTAGTGTAATGGTATGTATAAAACTATCATGGATCAGCACGTGTACGTGAATATCATGGAGACAGTAATGCTACTCTTTGTAGAACACGAAATGCCGCTCGTATGGGTCTTTTAACAGGACAATGACCCCAAAAACTCCAGCAAAAAAGCAAAGTAATGGTTCAGGGCAAACTTTGTGAACGTTTTGGAGCGCCTGACCTGAATCTGTGGTCTGACGTCAAGAAGGCAATTGCTGCTTCCAAGTCAACCACTATCGGTTGACTTTCGGAAGAAATTAAAGAGTCCTGGTCCAAAATTCCCCTAAAACGATGCCAGGACTTGGTTGATTTCATGCCAGAAGCTGTTATTGCCAATAAAGCACTTTGTACTAAATATTAAATGATAAATATAGATTTAGTTTTAATAGTTCAAAATTGTTAACTAAAGAATTCCTTAATTATAGGTCATTTTTTTAATTTTCAATACTTTTTTCGAAAAGTGGTGCAATTTTTTTTTCGCCTAATTTTATCAATTTCAATAAAGTTCCTTAAATAACTGAAAAACGTTAAAAACAAGATGGTTTTTGTTTTTATTCCCAGGTTTTTTTCCCTTTCAATCAAAGTTTCCTTAATGTTAAAAATGTGAGTTGGGCAACTATTTCAAATTTACTTATGGAGATATGTTTCTGTGTGAAAGGCTGAAACAAAATCAGCAACTAAAGTATGATTTTATTTGGCACTCTCTCACTTAAGTTCTGTTTTTGCATGTTTGCTTTCTGCTAAGTCTTAGCCTTCTGTCGCTTATGTATGCTAAACGAAAGGGCTCAGTAGTAAAGTCCCCTGCACACGGCCAGCGGTTAATTGCCGTAACTTTGGCCTTGTGTTTACATCAATACACGAATTAAGCAAAGGAAAAGAAAACTGCTGGTTCCAGGTGCATTGATGAATTGTTTAAGCCCCGCATTTGGGTGGCAATTAACAAACAGACGAGATGCGTGTGTTGCCCTGTGACAAACAAGTCATCCACATATTTTGTGAGTAGACTAAATGGATGGTTTAATTGAGCGTTTTCAGCAGCATAAATCGATGACAAAAAATCGACTATTTTTGTTAGATTTGGTGAACGGGCAAGACAGGATTGTGTTAGATGTGAATCTAACAAAGAAATAGTTTGTTAGTATTGCTTGTTTATAATTTGTTATCGATAGCACACAGCTGTTAGAAATAAACAAACAAGCAATTTAGGGAAGGCAAATACAAAATGAATGTGGAAACCAGGGCTGCAAACCGGATCGGAGTTGAATGAGTGGAAAGTCCGAACCGAACCTGAACCGGAGCAGAACACTTTTATCTTCCCGAAGCCGAACCTGAGCCGGAGCAAAATAAAAGTTTAAAAGTGTGCGGTTCAAAAAAGATGTTCTATTACATTTTTGTCAAGCTGCTGTAAAAGTCAAGTTCACCATTTCCCACAATTCTTAAGCCTTGTTGCATTTGTTGTACAAGCTGTTCGTGCAACATAAGTATTAGTCTATCCCACTTTTTCTACTCATATATTTGTTTTATCCAGAGTCAGTAATAATAAAAGATTGCCGGAAGGCATACTAACGATTAATTTATACAGTGCGTTAACTGAGGGGAAAGAATTTGCCCCACTAATACAGAAAGGCCACATACACGAAAGACTTCTGTCAATTTGGAGTTGTCTGTGTTGCACTTGTGCTGCCTTTGGGATTCCCAAACAGTAATAGCAATGCTGGCATGAGATGGCCTCTGACAACTTGCAGAAGATAGGCAAAGCCTGCTGATGATTAAACCTCGAGGTTCTTAAAACAGCAGTACAGTCGACTATCCTTCTTTGTGGTCTGTGTGTATCTAGTTTTAAAAGTTATGATCAAACATAAATTTAGAAAATATATGGACTGGACGGTTGTGGAGTCGACTCCGTGTCTGTCAGAAATTATTCAGCTGTTTGCTCTCACTTACGTCCTCTGAAAGCATTTTGCGAATATGCGTAAATTTTATCTCCAATACTCTTTGATCAATGACTTTTGACCTTTAGCCTGCTAAAACGTTCGATGATCCAATTTCGAATATTGTATTAGCCTCTAAACTTTTGCTTGTTTCAATTTACGTACATGTTTTACGAACCCCGGTTCGAACCCGAACCTAGGTTCAGAGACCTTCTGAATCAGCTCCGTGAACCCGAACTCAAAATGATTTACGGGTTCGAACCACGGAGTGACGGTTTGCACCTGGTGGAAGCCTCTTTGTTTTTAATGTGGCGGGACGTGGTTTCGCAGTAGCTCACGGAAGTTCGTGCAAGGCTCTAAAGGCTCTACTGGTTGTTGCGGGGGAGGGGGGGGGGGGAAAAAGCCGCCAATCCAAAAAAAGAAGCCCTGCGTACGCGTAGTAACCACCTCTTTTGGGTACATGGACACCTCAACACAGTTTGTCAAGGCCTACCATTCAGCTCCGCCCCAAAAAAGGGTGGGGGGGAGACCCATATTCTCATACAAGATAATCACAAGGAATGAAACCGCGCGGTTCCGATGGAATACCTTCCGCTGCGCTGTAGTAGGGTCACGTGGTCTTGTTTAACCTGAAACGGAAAACCTTACTTCGGGCCATCGGTTCACTGCCTTATTGGCGGCATGCGCCGCTGAGCATCGCTCACAACGATTTCTTTAAAAGAACATAGAAGACATTACTTCTCTTTTTTGGAACAGCACAGAAATATAGAATGAACAAATTTAAGATTATTTCTGTGCTCGTTAAGAACTCTAGCTACAGATGGGCTCCCGACGGGATTCAAGCGGGACCCGAGAGCGCGCGACGATATTGAATTAAAATTTGTTGGGATGTCGGGATATTCGCCCTGGCGGGTACGCCCATTGCCACTTTGATAAAATTAACATTTTGAGACCCCTCTTTGCGTAGATTGGAGTCCTTCTTGACGGTAAAAGTATGTTTCGACAAAGGTAAAAGATTTGGCCATCGAGATTTGCTAGTGACGACGGTCATAAATATTTAGAAGTCAGTCGCGAGCCCATCAAACCTTCCGCCCACATAAATATATTTAAACCTTTGTTGCTTAAGAATTCTATCAAACTCGTTCACCAGCAGACTAACACTTTTTTTTTATTGATGATTTTTGTTAGACGATTGGTGTATGCTGGTGAACACTCGCATTGTCTTATGGTGTGCTCTATAAGAGGTTCTCCATAATAATTTCGGCTATGATGGGTGAGGCTGGGTGGGATCCCATGGGCATTCCTTTTACTGTCCATAAATAATTGTCTGGGAATTTGGGTGTGTTCTTTGATTTTTGGCCACTTTTGTCGAATGGTGTCTATTGCAAAATCTATCGGTATACTAGGGAACAGGGACACAACATCAAAGGACATAAGAATTCCGTCATCACATATAATGGTGTCGGGTTTTTGATATTAAATGTTGATACTACTGTCTACTCTTTTTATTCCCTTTTTCTATTTTGTTCGTTTCTTTTATTTTTACGCTACCTTTTCTCTTTCTTACTTTTTTCTCCTTAAATTCTAAATTCTTGCTTTATCTTCTTCTTTCTTCTATGCTTGCTGTTTCTTACTTTCTTCTATCTGGCATTTCTATTCTTTTATCGATTCTCATTTTGTTCGTTTCTCTGACATCTTTCCCTTAGTTTACTTCTCTCCCTCTCTCGCTTTTCTTTCTTCAGCCCAATACGCGCAGTTGTGAAGTAACGAGAAGTACTTTGTACTTTACTTCTCGTTACTTTCCCCCACTTCCCCCATCAACTCACCGATTCGCCTTGTACAGTTCCACGCCCAGCGCCTCAATCAGCCGCTTACAGTGATCCAGCGGCACCGTGGGAAAGAATTTCTTCTGGAACTCGGTCAGTGTCATCAGCTGCTCGGAGTCATTGTAGGCCTTCATGTTGATGCACGGCACCAGATGCTTGTCCACGCACACCTTTTGCACCTTGTACGGATGCAGGTTCATGTTGTTGGTGGGTATTTCGGGGATCACGCTCAGCCGCTGGGCACTGTCCGCCGTGGCCGCCGCATGGGCCATGGCCGCGTGTCGCTGCAGATGAATGGAGGCGCTGTTGGCCGAGGCGGCCGATGAGGAGGAGGAGCTGCTGCTGCCGGCGGAGCTGCTGCCGGTGCCGGAGGCGTTGCCAGTAGAGGTGCCGCCGCCGCCGCCGCCAGAGCTGCGGCCGTTCTGCTGGGCGTGCTGGGCATGATGGGCGGCAGCGGCTGCCAGGCGTTGGTGCTGGACGGCGGCAGCTGCCGCCTGCTGCTGCTGGGCGACGGCAGCTGCGGCCTGTTGATGCTGCTGCAGATAGGCGGCGGAGGCAGCCAGGGACCTTCGGGAGGAGGATAAATCGATAACGTCAGTGGGTGTGATAACGGTGGAGCCATCGAACTGATGCAGAAGGCTGCTGTGTGACTGTGACTGACGACCCCCACCAAATGAGGACTTGTGGCGAGCGCCCCCACTGCTGCTGTTGCTGCTGCTGGAGCTGCTGCTGGAGCTGTTGGCCAGCGAGAGAATGGCCAGGGGCAGGTTATTGGCTTTGGTTGAGCAGATGACGCTCTTCTGACGGGCTCCTCCTCCACCAGCTGCACTGGCGGAGCTGGGGGCGTGCTGGCTACTACTGGCATTGCCTAGGGGCGAGGCAGCCGTGGTGGAGGCACTGGAGCTCGAGCAGGAGCTGGAGGGAGAGTGCAGGAAGTGTCCGGGTGGCAGTTGGGGCGTAATGGTTACATTGGGATTGGAGGCGAGGGACAGGGTGGTGGTGGCCCCGCCTATGGCGGGGGACATGGGCGGGGATATGTAGGAGGAGGCGGCCAAGTGATGCTGCTGCTGCTGCTGGGAGGCGGCAGCATTGGTTTGTATAAAAGTGGAGAGATCGGGATTGGCTAGCACTTTCTGTATCACGGCGCGCATCTCGTCGGTCATATTGAACTTTTTCTCAAAGTCCTCCAAGGCCTGGGTGGAGTTCAAGGGAATGGTGGTGCCACTGGAGCCGCCAGTTGCGCGGGTTTTGATTTTGGTGGGCAACTGTGGCGACTGCTGTTGCGGGGACACCAAATCACCAGCATCTGGTATCAAGGGTGGCACATTGGGCTTGGTAAAGGTCACCCCACCAGCAACTGCTGCTCCTACTCCTACTCCTCCTCCGCCTGCCACTGATTTAAGCGAGGACTTGTTCAACTTATTGGGATTATTGTAATCCAACATGGTTATCAAATCGGTGTCCAGGGGCAGGGAGGGTAAGGTGGGAAACTTTTGCACCTCTTTGAGATGACCCAAGCCACCACCAACTGGGCCATTTGAGGGGTTATGGCCCTGACTTGAACCCGAATTGCTGCCCTTCATTTGCTGCGTGAAGAGTAAACGCTGGGCGGGAGTCAATTGGTTCCACAGGGCCAAGTTGGTGTAGTCGGCACGTGTCGAGGGCAGATTATAGTTAAACGGATGCCCACCTAACAGAGCGTGCATATTAACAGCGGCTGCTGCGGCGGCAGCAGCGGCAGCAGCATTTTGGCTGTTATTGCTGCTGCTGTTTGATTTGTTGCTGTTGGAGCTAGGACGTGTTTGATGTGGTGAGGAGGAGGAGGAAGTGGAGTGGTGGTGGTGATGTTGTGCATTGTTAAATGTTCGTTGTGGTGCTTGTTGTTGTTGTTGTTGTGGCGGTTGAGGTTGTTGTGTCTGTTGTTGTTGTTGTTGCACCAGTGATTGCTCGACATTTGACCTAGAAACATTATATACAATAGCATGAGTCCTCTTTAACGACGACTATTTGTGGTTGTTGTTGTTGTGTGTTTTTCAAATTTTGTTTGTTTCTCTATTTTGCCACATCAAAATCCTTTAATATTTTGTTAAACCTTTAAAATGTTCCACTAAATTCCATACATTCCTCAAACACTTAACATTTCAATTAACATTGGGCGGCCCACACGGGCAGAGGAAGAGCGCTCTCTACTCACGCGGGGGGCCGATAGTAAAGATTCTCTGTTAGATCTGCTTTAATAATGTTTTTGCCAATTATAAAGTGATAAAAAGTTGTCAACCTAATTAACATAAAACACTTTCAATGCTGTTGCCTTTTCAAACTGCTTTATCCTTTTGCCATTTGTTCTGGTTCAAAGTGGATTTTCCTTTTAGATTTCTTGCCGTCCGCACACGGCTCATCGTATCGTATTGTAGCGATTTTACATACAAATGGAGTACGATTTGATGTTGCACACTTAAGTTTAAGAGGAGAATAACATGCTTGCAGCACAATGACTATCATCAAGCCGTGGCAGTCGCATATCGTCATGCTGCACGTACGTTGTTCTCCCTGCCACATTACAGCGACATCAAGTTTTACCGTGTGCTTTGGGCCTTAGACTCTCCACACTTCATTCATTTTTTTGTAAGTACGACCAAAGTCTTCTCAAGAAGAGAGAGTACATTGACCAATGACTGAGAAGCTGCTTGCTCACTTGGCACAAGCTTCGACATCAGAGGCGACCAAATGGAGAGGACAAAAAAAGCTCTCTACAGACTAGTGCCGTTTTACTTGTTCAGTACCCCAGCAAACATTTTTAATAGCCGAAGAGTCGCAGGCGACTCGCCGAGAAGTTTAATTTAATCGCCTGCGATATCGCATTCTGATCGTTTTCTGATCTTCTGTTGGGAGAAAGTGAGTCACTTAAGCTACACTTCCAGAAGAGTCGCGGATCAGTCTTCTGTAAGTGTCGCAAGAGAGCCTTTTTGAAGATGCGCAAAAGAGTCTCCCAGAAGGGTCGCCACTAACTCAATTGAAAGAGTTGCAATATAGTCGCCCAGAAGAGTCTCAGAAGAGACTCAGAAGAGTCGTCTAACTGTTTTAATTTTCATGTATTTGTCTCACTGCGACTTAGGTTGTTGTTGGTAGGCAGGTTTTGGGGGTTAAATATCCAGCCAGCATTTCAAGAAATTTTTGATCATATTCGAGTCTTTTTCGACTCCTCTTACTGATTAAAATAGTCACAAGTGCGCTCGTTTTCCGATCCGAAATGACTCTTTCGTCGGGAGAAAATGGTACCCTAGCCGCGACTCCTCTGAAAGAGTCGTTTGTGACTCTTCCGAAAGAGTCTTTTATGACTCTTCTAAAGGAGTCATTTATGACTCGCCCTTCCGAATCATTTTCGAGTCGTATTACCTATCAGTTTCGACTCGAGACCAAAAACAATCATTATTCAATCACCCGCGCGATCAATTTTCGATTGCTTTACGTTTTGTTAGTCTTATTTCAATGAATCACATTTTAAGCATATGCACGATTCATTTTCGAGTCTTCTTTTAATCACCAATCTCTTTTTAATCAGCAAGGCGACTCGAAAAAGACTCCTCAAAGTGATTTTTGTAAAAACGATCTTCCAAATGCTGGCTGGATGCCAAAGCTAGGTGGGATAATGTATGTATATGTTATTGTAAAATTGCCCTCTTTGATGCTTGTCTCTGAAAGTTTAGCGGCATCGTTACTCGTTCATTGCCTCTTTTTCGATCACCTCCCAAGCGACTCCCAGAATATTGCTAGACGATTCAATCTTCTAGCAATCTTACCCGCAACTCCCAGAAGACTCTTTTCTGCGGTGGACGACTACACAATCTTCTGGGAGTAGCGGGGAAGATTGCTAGAAGATTTAATCTTCAGATAATCTCTCCCGCGACTCCCAGAAGACTCTTATTGGCGATTGGCGATTAAACAATCGCTCAATTGTTTGCTGGGGTGATTCGCTCGCGTTTGCATAAAATCACGACTGACTTCGGCTCATATGAGCTGTGGATGGCCGCCTCTGCTCGACATGCGTTTGGCTCGTGTCGGTGTGAATAGAGAGAAGTCACTGATCGCTGCTCTAGTACCCACAAAGATGAGAAAATGCCATACAAATGAATATCTGTGCAATTTGAGTGGAAATTTGCAATGCGGACCTTAATTTGTTTACATATGTTTGCTGTGTGTGTGTGCAAAATCGAAGGTTCACATGGAAATTTCACCTTGCATTGCCTTTGTATGTCCTCTTCTCATCTTTGTGAGTTCTAAACAAGAGTCTGGTTCGTCCCTATCTTCTGTGCATACAAAACAAACAGTATAAAATCCTCACAACGCAGTGTAAAACAAACTTCTTTTGCTCTCCTTTGTTCTAGAGTCTTTGGTGTTCTTTTAATGACCACTTAAGACTATCTATTCCATATTTATTTGTGTAGATGGTTCTTTATGAGCTTTATAAACTTTTTAGCAAAAGTAAATGTAAATTGCCTTCTAAGAACACTTTAAAAACTTTGATTTATTGTGTAAATCACAAGTCATTTATGCTTCCACTACCTAGTATAACAACAATTTTGGAACATAGCTTAACTCTAATTTGTGATCTAAATAAAAACACAAAACAAGTTGGGCTTTAAAGGTTAATGGTTTTTTCACCAGATTTAAGGCTTAATTTCTACATTCTTTCGAATCAATCCAAGAATAAAAGCTATAGAAGACCCATATACTGGCAAATGTTTCAGAAACCTCTAGAAATTTTCGTAGAAAGTTGAATTAAAACTGTCTGACTAAGGCTGCCTTCACACTGTTCGACACATGACACATGATAGTCTAGTAGTCCTGCTTTTTGTTCTGTTTTATATTTAAATACCTTGTCAAATTCAAAAAATTTCATGGGGGAAATAAGGGCCTACTAGATATCATGGGTCAAGTGTGAAGGCAGCCTAAAGTGATTAACAGAGCCAGCTAAATTTACGGATAATAACACAACTTTGTTTTGAAGATACAAAGTTAAGTTCGCAATCGACGATAAGAAAATTTCATAAAAATTTCAGTACCCCCCACCAGATAAACTAACTTGTTTCTTTTTATTCTATACTTAATAAAATGATATTCAAATTGAACTCTGATTTAATTATCAATTAGTTAAGGACAAAGAGGATACAATAATTTCACGCACTCGAGAAACAACGTTTTGTCGTTTTCCCTCGAATAATCAATATTTTACTTTCAGGTCTGATCTCAATTCCACTTCGGTTTTCGTACAAACGTGTGAATTGGCCAGTTTACTTCTATAAATTTATATGGAAGGTAGAAGGATTCTATGCTTACTAGATCAAGACTTCCTTTTTTACGAATTGAATCCAGTTGGCATTGAACTGTCGGTTTCAACTGCTTAAGCAATTCCGCTTTTAATCAAACCGGATAGTACGTTATGTGCTTTCATATACCTTGTTACTTTGTCACGTAAAGCGTTTATACGAAAATCGAAGTGGAATTGAGAACAGGCCTGTTTATTTCAATGCATCTAGATCAGAGTCCGGCATGTTTTTAGCTACTGTGTATACAGCGACGTCGACACACCGACAGTATACAAGCTTATGAGCTGAATGAGAGCACTCTCGCCATGCCAAAATGAGCATGTGTGTTTTGCAGGGCCCTAATCTAAACTGTCACATCTGTTTTGGTATCCAAAATCGTTTGATCGCAACTGATTTAAGCATCATGAGTAGAAGATTTGAAAATAAATGGAAATTTAAAGTTAAATTGCTTATAAAACAAACGATTTGGCAGGAAAATAAGGGCTCAAAGGGCCACAAGCTACTCTTCTCTCAATAATTTGTTTTGTGAAGAAAAGAAAGAGACTTATACAGTCATGTGTTCAATTCCACTTCTACAAAAGTTTTGGGATTAAGGGCGGATTTCACATCTTCTACATAGAGCCTGGAGTTTACCTGACACATAGCAGCTATTTGGAAGATGTGAAATCGGCCCTTAGAGTCCAAATCTAGTTCTAAAACCGTTTGAGAAGCTTTTTCCTAAGCTGGTGCCAATAGCTGGTGAAGTTGACCGGTGATGTTTCGAGGCTTATTCAATAACCGGCAAATGTCTTGTATTAAAGAAGAGACGTTCAGAGTCTGAAATTAGGGTAAACGCGTGTCCAAAATTTAAACTTTAAAGTAAATTCATTTAAAACTACAACTAAGGGCCGATTTCACATCTTCTACATAGAGCTATTTGTCACATAAACTAACAAATAACAGTGTAGTGTACAGATGAGATAAATTTTTAGTTTGGTACGATATTTCACATGAATAGAAACAATTTTGTACAGCTTTAAAATCTGAATACGTTTGAAAAGGCTTCTTATTTGCATGTTTGTTTGAAATATCGTACCAAACTACAAATTTATCTCATCTGAGTATAGGCCTTATCTGAGAGAATAGAAATCGGCCCTAAATCAAATTTCTCTTAAAAAATTAACAAAACAAAATCAATTTGAATTCAATTTATACAGTCATTCTTTTACATTGACTTTCGTAAAAGTTTTGCGATTTAAAACCGGGTTTTTTCGACCAGATTTGATATTTCAAATCGCAAAACCTTGGCGAAAGGGAAATAAAATTAGTTCTTAAGCTAGTGTTCACACAGGCAAACAATTTGACAAATGTTTTGAGGAAATTTTAGCTAAATTGACCAAATTGGTGAACTTCTTGGCCATATTTGATCAAAATATAAGTGAATAGAACCATAGTTAATGTTTTAAGTCCTTTAAAATCTGCAATGATGACTATTAAGACGATTTTTCATCAAAATTTCGTAAAAATTTGTCAAATTATTTGCCTGTGTGAACTTAGCTTTAAGCTATGGTCCCACAGGCAAATAATTTGCCCAAATTTTGATGAAAATTTGACTAAATAGGCCAACCTAGGAAACTTTTCGTCTGTTTTTGATCAAATTGCTTACGTATGGAACCATAGTTTTAGTTTTAAGTTGTGCAAAATCTGTAATCATGGCTATTTAGAGACATTTTTATGAAAATTTGGACAAATTATTTGCCTGTGTGAACTTAGCTTAAGTTTACTCAATTTTTTGTATAATTTATTTCAAAGTAAAATTATGTTGCAATTATTGCAAATAGGGATTCCCTTCGATTAGTTACAAAATATATTTGGTAAACCTCAAAACTATCAGCGATGGCCTCTGGTTCCTCCAGGGGGCGAAAATATTTCGCTATTCACACGTACAGAACGCTGAGACCAAAAGAGCAGAATACTCAATACTCTCTAATTTTTTGGCCATCATCGCTGCTCTAGATTTACCTAAGAATCAGCACAAAATGTTTGCTGGGTTACTTGCGAGAGAGCAGAGGGGAAAATGTTGTTTGGCTGCTGTTAAGTGCTTACATTTGCATGTTAAATAAGAGGAATGTAAACTTATGCGGTAAGTGGAACATTTTAACAGTGGTTTGTTGTTGTTGCTGCTGCTGCTGCTGCTCTATGCCAAACTTTCTTTTTTTTTTTTTTTTTTACTTTTTCTTTACTTTTCATCATCAGCTTGGGTTGTACACGCATTATATATAATGTATCTAGGATCTCTCACTGTATGTATGTATGTGTGTGTGTGTGTTTGGTGTGTATGTAGATGTGGTGTATGTGTTCAGTCAGGGGAGAGTAGGGTAGGGGTAGTAGGGGGTGGGGGAGGAGGGGTTGGCTATAACCTGCCACCACCAAATTTACCAAATTTTCTTGTTTTCAGTAGGGCGCTTCACATATTTATTAGGGGTAGTCAGTAACACAGCCAAATATATATTTGTATATAGTAAACAATATTTGAATAATTGCAAATTTATGTTTTTCAAAATATGTTGTATTTCCTTCTTTCATTTTAAAATTAAAAAAAAAAACAACAACAACAATAATGTGATATTATTGAGAAATCAAACTTTATCCAACAAAACTCATATTCTACACAGAGATAGAGAGAGAGAGAGAGATAGAGAGTGAGAGACAGTTTAAAGAGATTGCAAGAGCGACAAATGGGAATGGGTATGTGAAAATATGCATGCAAAACTAAAACTAAAACTGTAAATACCAAAAAGCTACATAATTAAAGGTAGAAAAACAAAAGCAAATATATTTGTAAGTATTTGGTGGTATTTTGTGGGATATTGGGAGCAAAATCAAGGTTAGTATATTTCTTTTAAATAAACCATTTTCCTCCCAGTATATTTCCAGACACTCAGAGACACCAAATTTTAACATTAATATTAGAATTTTTGAAGCTTCAATTTGTATTTATTCTTAGGTCGAAACTTGGGCTATAAACCCCCCTCGAAGCAGACAAATGCCAGTGGCTTTGAGAGACATATACTAGAAAGAGATAGCATACACATCTTAAATGTGTGTGTGTGTGTATGTGAGGTCTTCACTCTCGCGCTCACTCTCCCGCTATCTCTCTCGCGCTCTGAGCAAATGTCCCTCTAGTACGGCCGACCGACGCTATATCAACGTTCCGACGACAATATTTTGACTGTCGTTGACGCACGCTTATTTCCCTCACAATGGGCGCTCGACTGACGTATTTTGCAAGGGGAAGTCCGCTCAATACGTTAACGACTCTCCG
>JAEIFU010001073.1:0-82972 GCA_018904235.1 Lordiphosa stackelbergi | reverse complement strand
ATCAGAAAAAAATGTGTGTTCGATCCCTCGATGAGAGCATTTTTACTTTATGAATTTCTAAAATAATAAATAAATTATTTCTCAGATGATTTCAGACCTTAAAAAATTATTTATTCAATTGAAATTATTATTGTTAATTCTTGGAATTCTTCCACAATTCAATTTAAAATGCCTTTGAGTAAGAGGAAAATTTAATAAAATATTATAAAAAAAAAAAAAAATACTGGAATTCTCAAGACATTTAATGGCTATTAAATGATTGTCCCAAGACCCTTTATATGTACAAAAGTCGCTTGCGTAATCGTGACGACTGTAGCTTAGTGGCTTGGGTGCAAGTTCATAAATCCCATTAAATTTATTAACCCCGGGTTCAATCCCCCGTCGGAGCTAATGATCCGTTAAAAAAAAAAAATTAATCAGTCGTCACCTCTCAAATGCCCTTTGAGAGTAAGCACCCACTCACTCATCATCCACCTACATCCATTAAGTAGAGTACAAGCCAGCTCATCCAGCATTTCTAACCAACCCGTTTAACTACTCTTCTCATTACAGAGATCTACACTAAAGCCAATACCACATCAAAAATACTGAGAACATTAAAAGTTCCAAAACTTCAATCTACAAAAATAAATAATTTCCTTCAATTATGGGCAAAGTATCCGCCATATATAGAAGGAAAAGTCTACAAAGAAAACATGGAATCTCTAACAGATATCAAACCAACGTCATCATTATCGACTGCCTGACAACTACTATAAAAATATACTATCTGTACCAATGGATATAGACCCAGTTGCCGAGTCGACCATTGGAAATAATGGTTCTCTGCATGAACCCATGGAACTCGATTCCGAAATCATTACGCAGAACGCTGACAGCAAATCAATCCATGTTTCAATTACCCTGCTGAACTATCAACATACTCTCTTGGGTTAAATGCATTGTTGAGAAACATTGGATATAAGTCACCAATGAAATAACTGAACCCAGAGATTTGTCCAGACAGAAATCGGCTTCAATTGATTTTTTTTACTCTGTAACAAAGGTGCATAGGTATGTTATCATTTCCGACCCCATAAAGTATTTAATTCTTGAACAGCATCAACAGCCGAGTCGATATAGTCAAGTCTCCCACAGTTTTGTAAATAGATGGTTCATTGAAAACAAAAAAGAGTTTTTGAAAAACCAACTAAAATCGAAAAGAGAAAAGCTAACTTCGTCTGTTACCGAATTTTATGATACCAAAACTGATATAGTCACAGGTTAACTTGGTAACAAAACATTAAAATACGAACAAAAAAGTTTTTCTCACTAAAATCTATTTTTTTAACCGATCGTTCCTATGGCAGCTATGCTATGGTCATCCGATCCGGCCGGTTCCGACAAATGTGCAGCGTATTTGTACCAAAAGACTTCGTGCAAAGTTTGGTTACGATAGCTTTAAAACTGACGGAGAAGATAGCATAGAAATAGACGGACAGACGGATATAACAACTCAGCTCGTCACGCTGATCAAGAATATATATATTTTATGTGGTCGGAGATGCTTCCTTCTGTGCGTTACAAACATCCGGACAATTTTAATATACCCTCTCCAAGGGGATGAAAAAAGGGTAGCACTGGCCGCAACGGCGATGGGCAGCACTTCGCACACTTTACGGTTCTTTTTGCCACTTCGTGTGGCTTCTAACTAGGGGTGTAAATATTTCTTAAAATATCAATATCGATGATATCAAAAATCAAAATTTTCAATATCGACATTTCATATGTCTGGTCCAAAAAAGATATATCGTTAATTTTCAAAGCTTAAGACAACTGACATGTTTTTATGGGTCTTATCTCTCTAATGGGGTAACAGTAAGACTTAAATGACTTCTTTTTCTGAAACAAGATTATAATTGTGGGGTTCGATGTAAAATCGATCTCAAATATTTAAGATATTTAAGGATTTTGACTTATTGAGCAGGACTGAAAATAATTTTTTATTTATTTTACTTAGAAATCGCACTTACTTCTACCTGGATCAAATTGAATGGAGGAATTCATTTAAGACCCATGGTTTCTGGACGAAATTTTCTCAAGATTTCGTTTTTCTACACGCATTGTGCAGAATTAGAATCGACAGTCTTGGTAAGACAAATTGCTCCAGCAATTACCGCTGTAATTATTTCTGATATATCGTTTATAAAAATATCGATAATCGTCATAAGATATACTAAGTGTAGTCTCGATATTTTTAAGACTCTAGGCTTTGTTTTCTAAACTCTGTAGCCGCACCTTGCTTTTTCAGTATACGCATAGAAACAGTAGAGCTAGAAAATCCTTGCGATTACCGTTTGAAAGAGCGTTAAAAATGACAGAAAATAAATGACATACATCAATACCCTCAGTGCAAAAATTGACCGTTATGTTTCATTTTCGAAATTTGCGAGGTGGGAAGAGTTTGTTGTCACAGACGTTCCTGGGTTTCTTCAATACATCCATTTCATTTCATCGTCTGTCTTCTTCCAGAAACCAGTCTCTTAAGTTTGCAAATTCTGGCGAAGGTGACCGGATGTGTAAAAGCTATTTTCTAATGAAAGAAAAAAAATCGAACCCACGACCTCCCGCCCAGCCAGTAGCGGATCCAGGGGGGGGGCTATAGGGGCTGAAGCCCCCCCCTCAGAGCCCAACTATCTTCATTCAACCAATATATTCAAAGAGCAAAATATTATATTAATCAAGAATTTGAGAAAAAGATTCAAATACTTATTTAGATTGATTCAAAATGGCATCAGCAGTGAAAAGTATCTACAAACTAAGAACGTCGGAGTATGGGTTGAAATATTACGACTGATAGTTGAAAATCCGGTGGAATATTTAAATTAATTTTGATTAACCGCTATTCTATACGTGACAACAGTTTGCGCAAAGATTCATTCAAAAACATGAATGCGTGTACACACTCACTGAATTGCTGCTTTACATTATTGGAACATTAGAAAAGTTTAAGAAGCGAGACATAATCAAAGGCCATCTCATAAGTTCGATTGAAAAAACGGAGTTTCTGATCTCTTTGCATGTATTTATTACAGTCAATGCTGCAATTCTGACCCTCAGTAGGACTCTTCAGACTCCAGAACTTCAGATATCATCAGCCTGTCACTTCGCCAATGTGATTAAATTGTTACTTGAAGAAGAAAAAATTAATCATCTTTCGATGAAATTTTTGAAAAAAAAATCAAGAAAGTTGAAGACGAAATGTCACTTGAGTTGAAAACTCCACGTTTATATGGTCGTCAAAAAACGTAACAGCTAATTGTTGGGGAAGTTACCTGTCCAGAGGCAAAATATAAGGTTAATCTGGCTCGATCGACCAATTTCGCCAAACTCCAGACCAATCTGAACTTTTACAAAATGGACGTCTGTCTTTCTCGGCAACAACTCAACAACATCTCCATTTTTCAGAGCTGCGAACATGGCTAAACTTATAAAAATACAAAAATATACTAACGCGACATGATGACGGTTAATTTCAAATATAACTTTCTTTCACAATATGGTGGTTCATTTTAAACTTAACATTCTTTCGCAACAGCTAATGCACCGAGGATATGACGCTTTTAACCCCCAATGTTAAATATTTACATGCAAAATACTATACTAAGAAAAAAGAAAGAAAAAAAATTTCTAAATATGTAGTAAACGACCGTTCTGAACAACAATTTTGGAAAAAATGTCATCGATGAACCGCGAATTATAAAGAATTATTATACAACAAAGTCGATGCAGTCATCCATGGGTTGCTTTTTAAATTTGCAGGTTTTGTACTAAAAATATGTCAATTCTTTTTGTCAAATGCCAAAAAAAAAAAAAAATTTACAACTAATCCACAAAGCTTTAATGCAATAGCATTTCCAAATTCATAAAGCTAACCAAATTAACTTACAAATATGGTCTAAGTGACGTGTAGGACGTTTTTATACATTTGAAAAGTGTATTATAATTTTGCCCAGAAGTTTGTAACGCATAGAAGGAATAATCTTCGACCACATTAAGTGTATATATATTCTTGATCAGCATGACGAGCTGAGTCGATTAAGCTTTGTCCGTCCGTCTGTCCGTCTGTCTGTTTCTATGCGAACTAGTCCCTCAGTTTTGGAGCTATCGAGCTGAAACTTTGCACAGAGTCTTCTTTTTAATGCAGGCTGCTAATATGTCGGAACCGACCGGATCGGATGACTACTTCTTGTAGCTGCCATACAAATGTTCGTTCAAAAAATGGGTTTTAGTGAGAAAAACTGGATTGTTCTCAATATTATCGCTCTCAAACACGGTCATGGGTAATATGTAATGTTTTTAAGCTGATTTGCGAAGTTTGGTCGAAGTCGCTAACCGTTGTGACAAGCTATTTCAAGTGCATCAAAACTTCGGTACAGACGAAGTTATCTTTGCCTTTCTCGTTTTATTTGAAATTATGTTACTTAAGGGTAAAATTTTAAAATATGCCCTACATATCCTGCAGTTTTGGAATGTTTATTGTTTGAGCAGTTTGTGGATACTCACTTAGAAATTCTTTTTCACGCGCGATTTAAAAAAAAATTGCCTGCGGCGCTTTTTCTTTTTCTAATTGTACCTCCGTACTAGGGATTACAACCGAGACGAATTTCGGTTTCGCTCAAGGCATATATATTGGCCAAAACCTTTTTATACTCTGTACCAAAGGTACACAGAGTAATTAAGTTTGTATGTAACAGGTAGAACGAATCATTTTCGACCCTATAAAATTTATATATTCTTGATCAGCATCAACAGCCGAGTCGATTAAAATACAAATCAAATACGAATACGATACAAATTAGCATTATGTATCGATTTGCCGAAGAAATGATAGAGACTGGATGAGCGGTTCTCAAGTAATGAGCCAAATAATCCAGTGAACCAGTAAAAATGTTATGTATACAGTCTGTGATTACGGAAACCGCTTGTGAAGTCTGGACTTGAATAAATTTTCGAAATATTGGTCTTTTTTGGGGTCGTAATGTGGCAATTCGCCCTTCTCATTTCGACAGAGCCTTTCTATGATTTGTTTGTGGGAGTGAGTTTGTGAAATAAAATCTCAACTTTTGTTAATTCTTGTTGATTTTTTCACCACAAAAAACAGTTATCACTCAGTCTGCTCCAGCGTTTTAAACATTTTTTAGGCGGCAAAAAGGCAGTTGTGCTCAATCTAAGATTTTAGTATTTTGATTTCGTGTGTGTTTTATTTAAAAAAAATGGTTGAAGATAGAAAATTAAGAAATAAATATTTGGTATTATTAAATCATTTCAAATTAAAAAAAAAAAGTTGAGAAACATTCAGAATTTCTATTTTGAACTGGTCTGCTTATGAATTTAAAATGATAATGCAGTTAAACACTAGAGGTGAGACAAAAATTGTACAAAAAAGTGACCAAAAAATTAAAAAACAACTTCTTTTTGCATATCGACTTTTTTGTATCAGATGATCCGGTGACTATGATGTTCACCGCACTAGGACTAAGATCTACCTATTCTGAAAAGCACAATAAGATCCGAACAATCTTGAGTGACCTAAGCCCCCCTTAGCCAATTTACTTTGGCCATCACTGGTTTAACTATTTTACTCTATGCTGTTTTTTTCTTAAATTTTATTATAAAAGCCCATTTAATTCTCCGTTGAACGGTTGTTTTCCCAATGAATTTGGAAACAGTTTGTCGAAGTTATGCGCGTTTTTCTGAGTACACATCGACAATCTAGTACTTTTTTTAGTATGTCAACATATTTAAGTTTGCTTTAACGTAAGTGCCCCTAAAAGTAAACTCAGTTTTGATTAGCGCCAGATTTAAATAATCTTTTTTAATACATAAAAGCAAATATATATAAACTTTCATGTTTCAATATTTCTAGGCCAAGATTTACGATCTTCAAAAATGTTATCGATACTAATAAGACAGTAAGCGCAAGATATTTAAGTTGTTTATATTGAGATATCAAAATCTTTCATATATTTTATTTAGACGGTTCTCCATGAGTGCCATCGAAAGATGTCAGTATTCGCTATAGTATTGATAACTTTCGTCATTCTCTGAATGTGAAACCTAGGAATTAAACAATAAAATGTATTATCGGTGTCAAATTTCATAATTTTTAACGTATTTATAGAATTTGGAATTGTAATCAATTAAAAGTACTTGCGTGACGATTCGAGTCTTTGTCGCACAATATTGAACAGGTTAATTGTTATTTGCTCGATTTGAGAATGTTTATAATTTTATTCAAATAAACCGAAAATGTAGGTTCGCAACAGATTCAGCAATTTGCTTCTTTGGTTGGGTTTGCAGCCCTGCGCCGTACTTTTGCGGTTTCACACCGGTTTTTGGACCAAATTCGAACTCCAAATGGCGAAAATGGGAGCATGGCTGAAAGATAGAAAGAAAGGCCAATTTAGATTACTTTATTCTTCTTTTAAAATTACCAATAATGGAATAGAGTTGAAGTTATTAAATTTTGATTTAAAAAAATTAAAATTTATTATTAAAATTTATTATTTTTTTGCGATTACTAGTACCTAATTGAATATAATGGCCGTGTTCAGTAGCAATGTAATTAATTTATAGCCCAACTGTAGAAAATGGTAAAGCATAGCATATTAAATTAAAAAACGAGAAAGGCAAAGCTAACTTCGTCTGCACCGAAGTTTTGATACACTTGAAATAGCTTGTCACAACGGTTAGCGCCTTCAACCAAACTTCGCAAATTAGCTTAATAACATGACATATTACCCATGACCGTGTTTGAGAGCGATAATATTGAGAACAAAACAGTTTTTCTCACTAAAACCCATTTTCCGAACGAACATTTGTATGGCAGCTACAAGAAGTAGTCATCCGATCCGGTCGGTTCCGACATTTTAGCAGCGTGCAGTAAAAAGAAGACTTTATGCAAAGTTTCAGTATGATAGCTCCAAAACTGAGGGACTAGTTCGCGTAGAAACAGACAGACGGACAGACGGACGGACGGACAGACGGACGGACAAAGCTTAATCGACTCAGCTCGTCATGCTGATTAAGAATATATATACTTTATGTGGTCGGAGATGATTCCTTCTATGCGTTGCAAACTTCTGGGCAAAATTATAATACACTTTTCAAGTGTTTAATGACACTCACTATACTCTGCATCAATTACTAATCGGGGTGTCACAGAAATCTCTAGAGATTTTGGCCTTGGTTGGTTTGCCAAAACGCTCGAATAATCCGTCGGTGTCCCAGAACTTCAAGATATTTCGTTTTCTTATATGAAAATCGAGTTGGAAGGTTTGTGTCCATGCTAATGGGACATTTTTCTCCAATCTGTTAACAGGGTTGCCCTTTCTCCCAAAAAAATTTACCATCTTCTAGTTATGAGTTAATTTGATGTTTAAATGCAGTTTTTTAAAAGTGTTATATGTTTTATGATGCATTTTTAAATTATAATTTAAATTTAAGTCTTATTCTCCAAAAAATAAGATGCAAAATTTAAAAAATATTTTTGCACCAATCATAAAATATAACTTGACAACTCTAAGCCCTAGTTGGTGCCAATGTTGGTACACAGATGGCAACCCCATAACGTGAGGGCGCTGTGGTTGGCAGTTAGTTGTTACGCAGCATTAGGAGAGAACAAAATTTTATTATTAAACCAAATAAAATATTTAATTAATTTGATGCAACCAATCCAGAAAAATAGTGTTGTTCACATTTCCAAAACAAATTTTGCATTTCGAAATTGTTTGGTTGGATTGAAGCTGAATCTAAAGTATCCACATGGTGAGAGCGGTGGATTGTATCGTCATCCTCGCTCTCTATCACTTCCAGCCCAAAACGAAACAAAATTCAAAACAAAAACCAGGAGAAAAAAAAACTGTATCTGACTGTTGCTCTCTTGCTCTCTCGTGCAGCTACTGAAAATGTATCTTTATCTACATGTCTACAGGCGGCAATCACATCAGTTGCTGGTGCTCAGTGCGCGGACGCAGTCCAGACCCCGACTCGATTCCAGCGACCACAAAAGGAATCAAAATTGAGAATTTTGACGGCAAAAACATAAATCTCGTGTATGCATTTATGTGTGTGTATAAATATACATAATTTTGTTTAGGTTAAGTGCAAGATATATGTAAATTGCAGTGCAGTGCGTGTGTAATGCTCAAAAGTCAACTCGGCGGGGGCGGTGTAAGAGCAAGTGAATGAAACAAGAGCTACCCGCATAAACAAAAGACTGGCAAAAGAGTGCATTCTTCTAAGAAAGAAACACCAAGAAACGCACAAGCAACAAGTTCAAAAGAAATTTAGAAAAAGGTAAGTTACAATTACCTAAAAACGAACTGACAGAACTCAAGAGCTGACGTGTTTCATCTCAGTTTCCGTCTGGCTTTGATAATAAGATGCAGGGAGGGCCTCTCGAAACTTCCTTCAAGACTAACTAAATGGGTCACATAAACTATTATTCGATTTTGATTAGAAAGAAATTTTCTATTTTAAATGTGATACACACATACACATGCGGGGCGACAGAGATTTTAATTGAAATCATGCCGCTATATAAAGTCGTATATAGTTCTAGCATGTAGCTGGTCGGCGATAAGCTGTCAAACATATGTGCATAGGAATAGTAGGAATAGGAGAAGAGCTCTGTCAGTCACGTAGTCAATTTTGTTTGTCTTTGTTTTGGTTTTGAATTTCTTTGCACTTGGTTCCTGTTTGGCTGGAAAGTTGTGGAAACCAACCCTTAGTTCTGTGGAATGGAACTGGTTCTAGGCTCGCCTTGCCAACTGTTTCAAAAAACCCAATGTTGAGCGCTCATTTGAATAAGATTCCTGACTGGGCCAATTAGAGCCACACTCGCGTTATTTATGAATTTTTAAACAAATCTAGATGCAATTAATTAACGATTTATTTCCAATTAATTATCATTTAATTTGTGCATTTTTGAACTTTTTTCAAGTTCATGGCTGATGGGGCAGGCGATCAAATTACCTCAGATGTGTCGAACTTACGCACAACATTTGGATGCCAATTGGTAAATCAATACAAACCAGTTGACATTATTTGTCAAGTACACAATTTGTTGTGCAAAAGTTTTAAAAATGAAAGTCGTGTTCGGAAAAGTGGTGACTGGATTGATTGAGAGTGATCCATAAACCACTTCCCCCTTCCTAGCTCATCAGTGTAACCGGTTGTCGATGCCAATTTCTTTTGTTCAACCACATTGGCAGTTTATGTTTGCATTTTCAAGGTGAATTGTAACATTTTATGGGTGTTCATCTGCCATTTTCAGCATTTTTCATAATTAATTAGAAAACTTGTTTGATGCTCTTGAGAGGTTTGGGAGTGGGGACGCATTCATCAGCTTACAATTTCAATATTTTATGCCTTTTTCGCATTGAGATGGGTTCAAGTTTATAACTGTGTGTTTGTTGGCAGGGAAGGCGGCTACAGACCGAAGTTGTGGCAATCAAATTAACGCCCCTTAAGTTGAAAAGTTTGTCTGTGTAAGTTTTGCAAATATTTTTTGCCATTAGTTCTCGTTTTAAGCCATCAACTACCATATGCAGCCGAGAAACGGAAACTTTCTCAGCTGCTACGCCTCTACATCATATAACTTGCCTACTTCCCAGGAAACCAATTTGCTTGCATAATTTTCACAAATTGTAAAATGAAGAACTAACTTAAAGTGTAATTGTTTTGTTCAGTTAGCCGAATGTTGGATATCCTACAATTTATTGTTTTGTTGACTTTATAGTTTGAACTTAGTTTGAACTTAATTCAAACAAAATAGGGTATGACTTGCCAACTATACTTAATTAATAGCTGGAAATCCCTTGAATTGCAAATAACCTGTTACCATTTTCTGTTAAACTAAGTACCTTGCGTTGTTTATTGTGATTTAATAATAATAAACTTTGACCTACAGTCGGTTGTAAGCAAGCATATATGTATATATGGGCGTTTTGTTCGTTAAGAACGTTTTACTCGTACGCTTATTTTTGCACATATGTAAATCCTTCACCCAAACATAGTGGTACATAGCGCTTAATGAAAAAGCATTATGCTCAGCTTGCCTTAGCAACGAAATACTGGTTGTATATGTTGACGCTCGTACGTTACACAGATGGGAAGTCATATTTGAAATCAATATACATTTTCTTTATTTTCGGCAATTTTAGCAAAATAATAAAAACGTGAAGGCCAAGCTAACTTCGTCTTTGCCGAAGTTTTTATACCCTTGCAAAGAGTTTAAGAACGCCAGCATTAAAACAAACAATTTTTAAATAAAACCCTCTTTTCGACCGATAGTTCCTATGACTGCTATAAGATATAGTCATCCGATTTTGACAAAAACTTCCAAATCTATGTGAAAGCGTATAATAATTATAATCGCTGAAGTGAGACACGTTAACATTGAAAACAAAAAAATTTTTCTCACTAAAACGCATTTTTCGACCGATAGTTTCTATGGCAGCTATAAGATATAGTCATCCGATCCGGTCGGTTCCGACATATTAGCAGTATGCAGTAAAAAGAAGACTCTGTGCAAAGTTTCAGTTCGATAGCTTTAAAACTGAGAGACTAGTTTGCCTCGAAATAGACAGACAGACGGACGGACCAATCCCAAGCTTCCCTTTGATAGTTTTACAATTTTCGAACCTGGTTTTCAAATATTTTGTACACTGTTGGTAATCTTTTGGGGTGCAAAAAAACATTGATGGTTTTCAAATTATCATTTGCCCATTGATAAAGGTTTTCAGCTGTAAGTATTTCATTCTTGTTCCTTGTTGGGAGCAGTATTGCCGGGCAATCCGCTCCCCTTCCATATCACAAGAAAAAATTATGTGGGAGTCCCTTTAAAAAAGTTGACCACCGTACGTGGGCAAATTAAGAACCAAAAATAAAATTTATTGGAAATTTTTGACAAATTTTCCATACTAATGTTTGGATATTACATGACAAAAATGGCTATAACTTACTCAATTTTCAAGCTACCGATATGTTCAGGCATGCAAAATGTTTGAAAAAAATGCGGCTTTTACATATATTTTTTTGAGAATTTTTAAAGGATGGGTCTTTTTTGCTAGACTAAGTTTTTTGAAAAAATCCTTTTTTTTTCAAGAAAGGTAAAAAAAAAAATTTTCAAAATATTTTTCAAAAGGACTTTTTAATCCTGAACATTTGAAAAAAAATTGCAAAGCTCTATCTTAAACCGTTTTCGAGTTATTTAAAATTTAAAAATTCACAATATTACATTTTTAAGCGTAGAACGTCCGCAAAAGAGCTCCAAAAAAGCTCAAATTTTGGGGTTAAGCTTCTCTCATAGTAAGCTCCCTTTGGGCAAATTATCATCCATTTCGGAAACATCATGCCAGAAAAAACTTTTTTTGTATGGAATGCCCCATATAGTTTATAGAAATTAATATATATATATGAGTTGCAAACTTCTGGGCTAAATTATAATACCCAAGGGTATACAAATTATTAAGGGATAAAGAACAGAGGAATAGTCAACCGTTTTTACGTTGCAACCGAGCTCTATAAAGTGGTTCGTTCGTCTGTAATGCTTTATTACATTTGATTGTACGTTACGTTACGTACGTTACATTTTTCCACTACTATAAAACAAGTAGAAATGGTTAGGATGGGAGATCGAGATTACATAAATGACCACTCTGGTAAAAATTCACAAGTCATCTCCCTTCGCTAAGAACACTTAATAATATCAACAGTTATGACGGAAGGCGAAATAAGTTTCTGAAGATGGAACAACCTTTAAGCATTACTGTAGTGCCTCGAAAAATCTACGTAAAGAGTCTTCAAAATCGCACAATTCAAAGTTACTCGCAGTTCGTTTAATTATGTAGTTTTTATGGGCAGAATGTATTAGGTTTATTTATTAGGTTGCGATGGCTGAGAGCGACAAGTCGCTCTCCCACTTAGGCCACTTAGGGTGTGCAGAATGTAAATACCATAAAATTTATTTATGTAAAAAATATATGAAATATTTTTTTTTTTAATCGAATCCCTAAGCCAGGTTCTACCGCTTCTTCATATAGCTTTCTTAATTTATTGAAGTCTACTAAAATCTCTTTTTATTAAGTCAAGGATTATTGAATTTATTCGTGCGTACTACAGAACTCAAAGCGCAATACCTCAGTGCAATAAGTATATGTGCATTAACATTTTTGGAAAAAACCTTGTTTTAAACCAAACGATTCAAGCCAAGTATATTTTTACTTATAGCTCTAGAGCCAGTAACTAAGAACTGCCTTACAGTACTTCAATATTTATTAACAAAAAATTATTATTTAACAAATGTATTTCATTCTTAGGAAATAAGTATATGTGCATTTTATATAGTTCTTAAAATTTTGTATTAAGTTCAAACTTTTGATCAACTTTAATAGTTAATGTGCTTTCCGTTTGCCTCTAAGACTTTTGCAAGGCGGTTTGGCATGGAATCTGCCAGATTTTGGAGAGTTTCATTGCTTATTAACTCCCATTCTGCAAGCAAAGCGTACTTTAAATGTTAATTGAGTCGAACTGCCTCCCACCTCCCTTTATAAATCCTGGCTGAGAGGATACCCCAGAGGTCCTCAATTGGGTTCAAGTCAGGACTGATAGCCGGCCACTCCAGTACAGGTATTTTTCTTGAAGAAAATAAGCCTTTGTGGCTTTTGATGTGTGGATTGGAGCGTTGTCCTGTTGAAAAATCCATCTATCTTCGTAAAGATTGTCTGCAAAATCTATTAATTCACTCTCCAGCAATTGAATATAGATTTCTGAGTTTGTTCTTATTGGAATAAAACATAGCCGAGACTTTCCTGCATATCCGAAACAGGCCCAAATCATCAGTGATCCACCGCCGTGATTCTTCTTATGGCGAGTTTCTCTTGGTTTTCTTAAGTCACGCCAATACTTATGACAGCCATCAGGACCATCAAGATTAAACTTTTTTTCATCCGAAAAAATAACGTTTCGGAATTCTTCGGTCCAAAATTTGTACCTGTCAGCAAACGCCAATCGAGCCTTAAGATGGCGTGGCAATAGCATCGGTACAGCCACCCGGGAACTATGTTTAAGGTTACAATTTTCAGTTAAAATTTGATGGATCCGTCTTCTACCGACATTGAGCTCTAAATGACGTTTAATGCCTGTACAAGACATTTGATTGTTTACAGCCAGGCGCTTAATCTCACGCTTGCACCTATCGTCGATGTGGCTCGGTCTGCCACTGCGTTTAATCTGACCATAGGAGCTTGGATTTTTTTAAGAAATTAGCTATCGTATTTCTGTGTCGAGACACTCTGGAAGCTATTTCAGTGATGGTAGCCCCACCTTCGTTCAATCCTTGGATTCGTCCGCGTTCCTCAGCTGATAATGTGTTCCACGCGGCATTCTTAGGAAAATTTAAAAAAATTTTTTTTGTGTTTCTGCAACAACTACTTAATTTACTCTCAACTTTTCATTTTTATCAAAACACATCCAATTTGTTGCACGCCGACCATTAAATGCACACTAATTGGTTTTTGCACATAAACTTATTTCCTAAGAAAATCAAATCTCGCCACTCAAATGTGTGTGTACAAAAAGGAAGTTAGTAGCAAAATCATTTATTTTTCTCGTGAAATTACGTTACACCATTTAAACATTCGAGTAAATTTCAAGTGTGTTTTTGTGTTTTTCCATTAGAGTGTACATAATTGTTGAAGTAACAAGTTAGTATAGACAGTAGACAGTAGAGGTTTTAATTGGCCATTTGAAAGTTAAATTTGTTTTGGCAACAAAACATTTGTTCAAAGTGGCCGAACATTTGGGCTGATGCAATATTTTTTGATTGCGTTCGCACAATTTTATGGGCACAAATCCCCATATATATTAATCATATTTCCGAAAGAGAATGGTGCAATGCGTTCATTTCCAGACATTTCCATCACTTTTACAATTATTTAGAGCTGAATAACACAAAGTTTAATTCAAAAATATACTTTTTAATTCTAAGTTAGTTTGAACCAAAAACCTTCGCCAGAGAATCGGAGCTCCCCAAAGATTATTTTGGCTTGCAGCTCTGCTCAAAAGAAGTAGTAAATATACCCGAATATTATAAGTAAAAGTTCTAAAAATGTTTAAAATTAGTGAAATTTAACTAGGATGGTGAAAATCAAAAGATGCACCAAATCGCGATATACGGGGGAGCCACAGAAATCTCTAGAGGCTTTGCCGACGGTTGGTTTGTTTGGTGGCATGTTTTATGATGCATTTTAAAAATATAATTTAAATTTAAGTAATATTCTCCATAAATAAAATTCAAAGTTTAATAATTTGTTGGCGCCCAACATGAGGTATAACTTGCCAGCCCAAAATCCGCTGGCTGCTAACCAGATGGCGCCACAATCGCTAAACGGCGCCACTGATGTGGTTGGTTTAGATTAACTTAAAATACTTTGGTAGTTTTTTCTAATAATTGCAATTAATAATTAATAATTATTGAAACGCAAATTTCATTGTTTCATCTATCCTAGAAAATAATGTTGCTTACATTTCCAAAATTTATTACATTACAAAACACATGAGGTTTGAAACCAACCAAAAGTAATTTCTGTGGGTGAAATTTCTTGGAATTTGGTAGGAATTTGGTTGGAAGAAGTTTCTGTGGCACCCCCGATAAGCAAAATTTTTAGCTGAGCTTAGATTATATTAAAGATTTACTTTACGAAACTTTACGAAAACTTGTAAAGTCCTTCGAATCCGAATCACATGCACTACGAGAAAACTAGAACGAATAATTTAAGTACGAAAATAAATTTATTCGTTCTTGAACTTTAAAGAATTTCGCTCTTGGAATCGGGCCAATTCGTTCTCAATTGTGAGGGGAAGACAACTTTAAGAGAATTGCGTTGTCAGACTGCGAATGTCGTTGTCAGATGTGAGCGGTCGCCCGTTAATTCATTAATGAATGTTGAACATATCGAGTATGCAAAAGTAATCTATTAAAGGATTGTGAAAAATAAAGATGCTTATGTTAAAAATACCTCATATAAAAATAAAAACTCATTACAAAAAAAAAAATTATGTTTAATTTATTTAAAAAATTATGCTCCTACGGGGACTTGATCCACGGTCTCCACGTTTTCTAAGCGAACAAGACGTCCACTCGAACACCCAGTCAAGCACTTGCTGGCCCACCGCGTTCATTCTTAAATATGGTTTCGCCGCGACTTGCAGGTTATGGAGAATAGTCAAGTGAGCTAGGCTGCCCGTCCACTGTGTGTGTTGTATTCGAGGTACCGAGTTCAAGTCCCAGTTAAATTAGAAAAAAAAATTTGTATCTTGTGTGGCTATTTCATAATAAATCACAAATTAGAAAAAAGTAAGTTGGGGGATGGTTGATGGGTGAGTGGGGGGAGTGGACCAAATACCACGTCGGTCGGTCGGGTCGATTTGGGGTCTCGGTCGTGTTTCCCCCCACCCCCTTTAGTCTTAAGTCTTTTATTTTGAGAATTATTAGTACTATAACTCTGGCATCAAGAATATTGGGTCAATGAATATTTGAAATTGCCCTACAACACACACCACCGACTTATGTGAAAAGGTAAAACAATTTTAGAAAGGTTTTTTTTAAACAAGAGTTTGAAGTTTCATTCTTTTCAAATGTTCTTGAAATGTTCGAAAATGCCTTATTTTGATTAATATCATTCCAAGAAACATCTTTACAAACTAAATAAATATACCCCATTTTACCCAGCCAGAGTCAACATTTGTCGCTGCTGACGATTTTGTTACAAACGAGGCGCTTCTAACAAGCCCATTAAGTGCCTAAAAACTTAAAGAAAAACTTGAAATAAAATTGCAGAGTCAATTTGAAGTGCAAAACGCCAGACAACACAAGAAATCAACGAAACTCTGTCGACAATTTGATTTTAATTAGGCATGCGATTTGGCCAATCGATGCAAATTGGCCCCGAAAACACAGCCAGCGACGAATTCAAACAAAAATTCGATTGAGGCAAATGTTGTTTGCAGGGAGCCCAGGCCTGGGCATACCATCCATACTTGTAGGTCAGTTTTGCCTTAGTGGAGGAGGCTGACATTTAACGCCACCAACATTTGCGGTAAGCCGGAGAGACCCACACACAAAAGCCAACACTTTTCATTTTCACAAATGGCAAAAGGCCATTGGGTAAAGCACCGAATTGGCTGCGGATGCATGGTTATTTGGCAGCTCATAAATGTCAGCTACTGGAATCGCTTCAGCAAACGCCTTGGGTCATAAAATTGATAAATGGGTTTTGGCAGTTGGACAAGCTGCTTGTTTGTCCTTGATTAGGCCATGTCAACACACAAACCTAACACCTCACACTTCTCGCCAACAAGTGCGCTTTAGTGCCTGCAGTTGGGTCCTGTGACATTCGCAACTGAATAATGACGTCAGCCTTCGTTGGTCTTTTATTTTTGCCATTTTGCTGACAGTTTCATTTGAATTTGTTGTCTAGTTGGGTGGTGAGTGCAATTGTCGCAGATCAACAGGGAGAAGGAAGGAAGGAAGGAAGGACGAAAAACAGATAGGCAGTCAGGCAGGAAGCAAGGAAATATGCTGTTCACGATAAACATGCAACCATTGTTAGACCATGTGTGCAGCTAGCATATACCACAGTGAAAGCTTCCATTATGAAGCCACTCAAAATGACATAAAATATGGTTAATTCAAATACAGATACTGGTCATTGGATAGGAGAGGAAAAAAGTTGTGATATATTGGCAGGGAGCCGTTGACTACTCTAATATAAACCAACAATGGGCATGTTATGAATCCACAACAGTTGTGTGTATTTTTGTTTGTGGCGGTTGCTTTTCACTCTGACAAAAGTTGAGGGAATAAATTCAGTACAAACGCTCGATCTGAATACGGTCCCGATTTGGTTTTTTTATGCGAGTCCAATGAGGATAAGGAACATTCTTGATTGAAGCATGAAATTCTCTATTATTTTCTTGACTAACTGAGACTTGCCTAAATGAGATCGCTTAACACATCAGTATTCATCTCATATGGGTGCCTGCACATCGTGACATAGAAGGAAATGAGTCTGCGGACAAACACTATAAGCCACAGAAATGAACACATGTCACATTTGGTAGGGAGCCTGACGGGTCACTGACCTTAGTGACAAAGTGACCTAACCTGATCTGCCCTTCCGTTAGATTTTTCAACATGGTGTAATAAGACCGCTGTCTCCCATTGATGAGGAAAAGGTCTAGGAACAGATTAAGTGATAAAGGCCATGTAAAGCACCTGGATTTTCCAAAAACACTTGGTCTTGATTTTATCTTGGTATTTGAACTCGACTTGATCCAACATTCGGATTCAATCAAGAAGATCTATTGTTGATATCAGCTTAATATTCGTACTTGATTTGATTTTCAAATCGGCTTGGTGCAAAAATACACGGGATAAAACTGAAACCGATATTTCAACTACGTTCCATCTGAATAAGGATTGTTGCAAAAATGCACGAAATTCATTTGAGCATATTATTCAATTCGATTGGATTCCAATACCTTTTATGATTTTCAAACTGGAAAGTTTTAGCCGGCTCAAGGTCATAAGAACTTTGCACACAGCTTAATAATGGGACACCAAAAAAACATTTCAATGAAGGCTTCGTTTCCAGACTTTGCCCAACGACAAATTAGCAGATGCCTTTACATGTCAGGAGTGCTATAGCTAATAGGGAACTCCAAGGCAGCACAGGTGAAAAAACAGATGCTAAGTGGAGAGAACAACTTGTGTAGTCTTATTGTTTTAGTAAAAGAGACGTTTTCTTAGTTTAGTTACGAACATGCTCTCAATTTCTATTTTCTTTTCCGCTTTTTCTTTGGAATTCCATATGTACTATAAATTTTGATGCAGGATTAGTTTGATTTTCAAATAGGATCCGTTCCTAAAATTAGTATTTTCGGACTGATACACGTACTTTGAGATGGTTTCAAGCCTTTCGCACAAGTTTCAAGTACAATCAAGAAGGATTCGTACGTGAAATTTAAGTGGTCTTAAGTGGCTCCTTAAAGTCCACCAGTTTGAGTTCCTCAGCTATTTAGAGAAAAAGAAATACTGTTTAGCACTATTTTTAAATGTACGCAAAACCTTGGTTCCCTAAAATTTTTGGTATTTTCTTGTTGTCTTTGCTGGACTGAATTTTCTGGTCGGATTGCGACCTGGCCTTCAAGGCTAAAAAATAAACACTTCATTTAAAGAATCAATCAAGAACAATCAGGTTACGAAATTGCTCAAAAGTGTTTTTAATCATGTGAAATATTGTACCAAACTTAATCGTTAATCTGTGTAGAGGCCTTAAAATCTTTAGTCAAAGTTAAAAATTTTCTACATCAAAATGTGTAAAAGTAATTACTACTACCACAATCAATCGTGCAATCCAAACAATGTCCAATGCCAAACAAATCCAAAACAATGACGTCCACTAAAATAGGTATTTAAAAATTAAGAAATATGTTAAATATGTATGTATGTCTAATTATGTTCATGTTTTTGAAAATATACAGGCTCCCTGAGGAAGGCAATACAATTGCCGAAACGCGTAGGAGAGAACCTGAGCCAAAAAGTGTTTTGACTGCAGGCAGGAAAGACGGCCGAATAATAACCCCAGGGAAAAAACCAAGAGCATTGTACTCAACACTAGCACAAACGTTACCAAACACAGTGCAATGTTCGCACTTCAAGAATAATATTTTGAGAACGTAAAATCTGAAATTGAGTTTATATTGTTATATTTTTAAGAACTTGATTTGAGTTAATATTAGGCGTGTTCAGCAGAATAATTGATCCCTGAGCAAGTAGCATAAAAAAATTATGCATCAAATAGTTTCTGCTGATCGAATTGCTACATTTTTTAACAACGCCGCGGGGCGAGTGAATTCTGAAATGGCGGCGTAGACACATTTGCGGTCCCTGTTAACATGAATTCTTCATTTAAAAAGTTAGAATTAGGTTTAATTATAGTATAGAATTTATTGTTCTAATTTACAGCCGATAGAAGTCTTATCTTTGCAATCAGTGCACATGATGCACATGCTTTTATCGATAGCTTGCCTATCGATGCACAATTACTATTGGTGGGAGCAGAATCACTTCAAAGAAGCGTACTATTTCTTCGATAAATGCTCCTCTATCATGATACTTAAAATTGGCTATCATGATACCGTATCACTCGAGTTCAGCAGAAGGATCAGTGTGAATTTATATTTGATCAGGGAGCAAGTTGTTCTGCTGAACAAGGCCAATGTTCCGTTTTCAAGAATTCATTTAAAAGAAATTTGATCGATTTTGGACCTGGTGTGAGCGGATTCCCTACATTTGGGTGGAAAAGGGAACGGGGACATAACTCTTTTGATTGGAAGTGAATGGATAAGAGCGCTGCTGTTCGTCCTCCAACCATATATTCCATAGGAATCGAAAACATCGCTTTAACGACCCACTCCATCAGAATCGTTTAATGTAAGTTTTTCAGAAAAACACGGAAAAAATGTTCAAGCTTGACTGAGAATTGAACCCGGTACCTTATGCACTTAACGTATGGAATGACCCGCCAGCACATTCAGCCGTTGTACACTTTTGCAGATTCACATCTACGGGGCTGCTTATGCTTGGTTGAGCTGAGAAGAGAGAGATCAAAAAGATCGCTCTCACTCGCTCTCTCTCTTTCTCCTGAATATCTCTCTGTTGAAAACTAAAATATTATCAACAAATATTATCCGATTGAGTACTATTATACTCATTCCAGGAACATTTGGATCAGTTATTCTCAAGAATTTTGACACCATCCCGTTCTAATTTTAAGTTGAAGGCAGTACTTTTAATATTTCAATTACATTCATAGTTGAAGCACGACATAAAATTGTTTTGTGATGTGTGCATTTTGTCACTAGATTCGTCTGTGCGAACTTCTACTGTACTAGTTGTTAACTCGACAATTTCTCCTGGTTTCATTGCATCTGCCAAGCGATTGTGACACACTAAAATCAACGCGCACTGCAGAAACTACACGTAATTGCTTTGCCGGTAGGAATATGGTATTTCACTTTCCAGCCCGGCGAATTAAGCATACTTGCTGACTTGGCGGAGAACATTAATGCTTACCTTACCAAATCCTGAGCTGACAGTAAGCTAGTCAGTCAGTCAGTCAGTCGGTGGGTAGTTGCATTTAGCTAATGAGCTTAGTCAGCGTTTTGCACAAAACATTTCATAATTTAATTGCAACGAAACGTAAGATAACCAAACCACAATTTAATTTCCTTGCCTTTCTGCAAACTGCAACCAAATGCCAAGAAGAAGAAGAAAAAAAAAAGAAGCTACTGCTTGTAACAACAAAAAAATGATTGTTTGTTGCATAAAGCAAACGCATTGAGCAGACAACAAGCAACAGCTCGCAAGCTACAATTTGTTGAGGCAGCATTGCGTTGGCATCGACATGGGCAGGCGGAGGTAGGTTGTGAATTAAAGGCGTGGCAGCATGCTAAAGAAATTCCCACTTGATGATGAAAGTAAATTTCATTACACTGACCGACCAGGCCACAGTTTTGTGTAAACATTTATGTAAAACCAAATTGGACAAAAAAATACTCAAAGCTAAATGAAACTTATGCAGCTAGTAATTAATTAGCTGCGTTTTGAAAAGGTTCTGCCAGAAATACACAAAAACGTAAGATAGACATCGGACTTTATGAAAAGTTTTTACAGCAGAACCCAAATACATATATTATTCGGAGTTTATTTGTTTTGAGTTCGTTGGAAATAATTATATTTGATTTTAATGAATGGAGGCATTTTCCACTGATTCTGGGAAATACTCATTTGCTCCTGTTAATTTACTTGCTAAAATAGTTAAATTTGATTTCACTGAATTGACGTATATATCCAGCTGATTCTTGGAAATGCCCATTTGCGCCAGTTAATTTCCTGAAATTATGCCCAACAACATGGACTCTCGGCGTTGGCAACAGTCCTTCCAATTAGTTAAGCTGCCAAGTGAAATTTCAAATGAAATTGGATTTCTACTTTTTAAATGACATTTTTGTTAAACTGAAACTCGATACTAATTTGTGCTCTGACATTTTAGCTTTAAAATTATTGGTATTTAATATTGATAACTTTTTGCATTTATTATACAGTCGTTTGTTTTCTGTTTAGTCTTTGTTTGCGTTTGCTTCGGCAAAAGCCGTTGAAGTTTTATTTGCCCATTCATTTGATTGACCAGAAATGGGAGTAATAAATTTTTAGTAGCGCAAACAGTTGTTCAGTAAGTTGACTTTACGGCCAACAAGCAGAAAAACTTTAACATAAATTAAAAAATTCATCAAAATGAAAATATTTTGGGGCGACCCAGTTTCGTTTTTGCCGCTGAAGTAAGCAGAAATTCTGCATTATACATATTTTATTCCTCTTCCGGGAAGAGGTAAAGCCAAATTGTACACAAAAATAAATAAAGTTCGGCGAACTCGTTAAAAATAAGAAAACATCCCTCACTCTTTTGCACTGCAAAAGCAATCAAATATTTATTTGCATTTCAATATGTTTTGATTGTGTAACCTGGTGGTGTGGCGGAGTACCGTTAAATGTTGAATGTTTGACCGCACTGCAGCAGCAGCATCAGCGGCGCGTATCCGTGGGATACATTTGCATATTAAGCAGATAATCAAGTTCTTTGAACCCCAATTAAGCTCTGGAGGGTTAGTAGAACTCGACTAGATCCACAAAAACATCGTTGTTCTTTGTCTCCAAACAACCGTTGCCCATCCCAAAAATGTGTCCCCTTTCTAATCAGCTTTGGAACTTTAACTAGAATACGAACTGAACCGGTTTGGCTTTCAAACTATAAACTTTTTTGTTTTCTTGATGGGAGGAACTTATCTCATCTTTGCTGTCAAGTTGTGTCCGCTAAACATGTGTTAGCTGACATAAATTGTGGCGGCATTCAGAACATTCATAACTTTCGGCCAAGTTATGCAAGTATCGATGCCACTTTTCTTTTAGTGCAGCTGCGAAATTTGTGAAAGAAATTTAATTTAATTTAAAACAATTGCAGGTGATTGTGAAGCGGCCAAGCGATGGGTTCATTATTCCGTAGCGAGGAGATGGCCCTGTGCCAGCTATTTCTACAGAGCGAGGCTGCCTATGCCTGTGTCTCTGAACTGGGCAAGTTGGGTTTAGTGCAGTTCCGTGATCTCAATCCCGATGTGAATGTCTTCCAGCGGAAATTCGTGAATGAGGTGCGACGATGCGATGAAATGGAGCGAAAATTACGCTATCTTGAGAAGGAGATCAAAAAAGACGGCATACCAATGCTGGATACAGGCGAGAGTCCTGAGTCCCCTCAGTCACGTGAGATGATTGACTTGGAGGCCACCTTTGAAAAACTTGAGAACGAACTGAGGGAGGTTAATCAAAACGCTGAAGCCCTGAAACGCAACTTTCTCGAGTTGACCGAATTGAAGCATATTTTGCGCAAAACACAAGTGTTTTTCAATGAGCAAGAGGGAGGTGTTAACCATATCACCGAGTCGATGACGCGCGCCCTTATTACCGATGAATCGCTCACCGCGGGTGCTTCCATGGGCCCCGTTCAGCTCGGCTTTGTCGCTGGCGTTATTTTGCGCGAAAGATTGCCGGCCTTTGAGCGTATGCTGTGGCGCGCCTGTCGTGCTAATGTGTTTCTGCGTCAGGCCATGATTGAGACACCATTGGAGGATCCAACCAATGGCGACCAGGTGCACAAGTCGGTGTTTATAATCTTCTTCCAAGGGGATCAATTGAAGACGCGGGTTAAGAAAATATGCGAAGGCTTCCGTGCCACACTATATCCGTGTCCCGAGGCGCCGGCCGATCGTCGGGAAATGGTCCTGGGTGTGATGACACGCACTGAGGATCTAAATACGGTTCTGGGACAGACGCAGGATCATCGTCATCGCGTGCTGGTGGCCGCCGCTATGAACCTCAAGAGCTGGTTCGTCAAGGTCCGCAAAATTAAGGCCATCTATCACACATTGAATCTCTTCAATCTGGACGTGACCCAGAAATGTTTAATTGCCGAATGTTGGGTGCCATTGCTGGATATAGAGACCATTCAACTGGCTTTGCGTCGTGGCACGGAGAGGTCTGGATCGTCGGTGCCACCGATTCTCAATCGGATGCAAACGTTCGAGACTCCGCCGACGTACAATCGAACCAACAAGTTCACCAAGGCCTTTCAGCTACTGATCGATGCCTACGGAGTGGCCAGCTATCGTGAAATGAATCCGGCTCCCTATACGATCATCACCTTTCCCTTTCTGTTTGCTGTGATGTTTGGCGATTTGGGTCATGGGGCGATTATGGCTCTGTTTGGCCTCTGGATGATGCGCAAGGAGAAGGGCTTGGCGGCACAAAAGACCGACAATGAGATTTGGAACATGTTCTTTGGTGGCCGTTATATTATCTTCCTAATGGGAGTGTTTTCCATGTACACGGGCCTCATCTACAATGATATCTTCTCCAAGTCACTAAACATTTTTGGCTCCCACTGGCATTTATCGTACAATCTGTCAACGGTGATAGATAACAAGCAACTGCAGCTGAATCCCGGAACCAGTGACTATGAGGGCACCCCCTATCCATTTGGAATGGATCCCATTTGGCAGGTGGCGACCTCCAATAAGATTATCTTTCACAATGCGTACAAAATGAAAATTTCAATAATATTTGGAGTTATACACATGATCTTCGGTGTTATTATGAGCTGGCATAACCACACCTATTTCCGTAATCGTCTGTCGCTGATCTACGAGTTTATTCCCCAGTTGGTGTTCCTGGTGGTGCTCTTCTTGTACATGACGCTGTTGATGTTCATCAAATGGAATCGCTACGCGGCAACTTATCAGATGCCCTTTTCGGAGTCCTGTGCTCCATCCATTCTGATCACTTTTATTGACATGGTGTTGTTCAACACGCCCAAGAAACCAGCCGTAGGCTGTGAGGCTTACATGTTCTTTGGTCAACACTTTATCCAAACTGTCTTTGTGCTGATCGCCCTTGGATGTATTCCTGTCATGCTTCTGGGTAAACCCTGGAAGATTATGCAAGCTCGCAAGTTGGCCAACGTTCAGCCCATAGCGGGGGCCACATCCGATGCCGAAGTTGGCGGGTTAATCAATGCCGGTGGCGCTCATCATGAAGAGGAGGAGATGACAGAGATCTTCATACACCAGGGCATACATACCATTGAGTTTGTGCTTGGCTCTGTATCCCACACTGCCTCTTACTTGCGTTTGTGGGCTCTGTCGTTGGCCCATGCTCAACTTGCCGAAGTACTTTGGACCATGGTCTTGTCCAATGGACTTAAACAACACGGCTGGATTGGTGGTGTATTTTTAACCTTCTTTTTTGCCTTCTGGGCGATTCTCACTGTGGGTATATTGGTACTAATGGAGGGTCTATCGGCATTCTTGCACACATTGCGACTGCACTGGGTGGAGTTCCAGAGTAAATTCTATGTAGGCCAGGGTTATGCCTTTCAGCCATTCTCTTTCGATGCCATTATCGAGAATGGTGGAGCTGCTGCCAGCGAAACTGAATAAACAACCACAATCGGAAAAACAACCAAAGCATGTTGAGATTACATACATAATTTAATAATCATAAACATAAGGAATTTATGAAATATCCCGTACGCTTTAATAGTCGTTTGATGTCTAATACCCATGAATTTAAATATGAAAATGTATATCTCGTATAGCCGTACACAATAAAAGATTGAAGCTCTTCACAAGCCTTAAAATTGAATTCGCCAACCAAGTCTGCTTGATTAATATGAACAATTACCATACCGAGTGTGAGTATGCTGACAAATTAATTACCACTAATTAATTATTCAGCTTGGCTCAGGCCAAGTGTCCTTGCGCATCCTCGAGGGCCCAAAAGTCATTTCCAATTCCAAACCAAAGTACAGCCTTAATATGCAAATGTAATTTGATTTGCTTTTACCCCAAAGTATGTGTAAAAGCGCATTTATCTTAACTATATACGTGACTGAACAACGAGTCGTTAATTAATATCACTTAAAATTTATTTGCACCTTGAATAAACCACAAGCTATGGGAGCAGTTTTTGTATACCAAAACAGGAATTTGGAAGATGTTTGGTTTTTTTTTTGGAGATGTTTAATCTGTGAGGTGTATTAGCTTAATAACCAATAATAAATCGTATTATAAAGGTGTTGCGAATATTAAATAACTAAATTGTGTCTTTAATTTTTTAATATTTATTTTAATTAAGTAGAAAAGCCTCAAATAAAAGGGCGAAAAGATATAGAGGCAAATGGGACAAAAGGTACAAGAGGTAAACAGAAAATATTTTGTACAGTCGGTGGACAAAAGGTACAAAAACTGTTTGCTCATGATTAAAGTGATCGATAACAATTGTTGCTCTGTGCATCGATCTTGAAAGATGTAATCAAGAATTCCAAACTGTTAGCTATAAAAAAATGTAATTGTTTAGATTCGTAGAAGCACAGTTCAAAGCTATTTCTCGATCAATATATTTTATCCTCCCCGTTTGTTTTGGGCAAAAACAAAATGTTTGAGGGTAGGTAGGGTTTAAAATGGAGAAATCGCATATTTTTATGAATTTTTGACATCAATAATATAATTTTATTAAACTTTATTACATATTATTGTACAACTTTTAAAGTATTTTAAGAAAAAAATTTTCAAAGAAAAATATTGAAAAATAAGCCGGAGACGGTGAATCTTCAGAGGTGCCCCAAAAAAATGGTTTTGCGGTGTACATCAGAACTCAAAATCTACTGAACCGATCCAAAAAAGTGATACGCATATTAAAGGTGATGCATTTCTCGAGGTAATCAGAAAGAGTTTATATTTATTTTTTTCCTTTTTTACAGCACTTTAAAGTGAAAAACGCGATTTTAGCTCAAAAAATCGCGGTTAATTGTTATTAAGCACTCATTTTCTAACTAACTAAGATATTTAGTTTGATCATAAGAAGCGGTTCAAAAGTTCAGAGCCATGAACTATAAACATAATATTTGGTGCGTGGGTTGGTAATATGGAGTTAGACGTAGAGATCCAGTTCAAAAGTGGTGCAGAGCCATATTTTATATTTGTTAACCTTAAATTTTGTGTGTGCATTAGTAATATGGAGTAAACAAGTAAGAAAGTCCACCTCTCCTTCGTCTTAACCCTGTCCTTCCTCTGTTAAGTCACTGTAAACCCACTGTTAATTCACAATTCAGTCACTGTTATGTTACTGTTAAGTTACTGTTTAGTCACGGTTAAGGCACTGTTAAGTCACAGTGAAGTCACCCTGGCACCATCCCACTCCACACACCCACAAGCACACAACCCGCCAGTTGCGTCGCAAATGGTAAAAGCGGTTGACTTGGCAAATACAAAATGCAAAGGCAAAAGCGTAGCCAAAGAAATCTGTCTCAAAGACAAAAATTTTCTTGTTTAAGTCCCCAGTATAACGTCCGAAAGGGCTTAGCCCCAAAAAATTAAAACAATGCGTTGGAGAAGCGAAGATGCGGCGGCCCAAGATTTAATAAGTCTGACGTCTCTTCTTCTTTTCCCCCCCCCCCTCGGGGGCACAAAAAACTACCTGGTCGTTGTTAAAAACTTAAAATCCAGTTGTGTTAGAAGTACATACGAGAGGGTAAACGAGTGGGACGCAGTTGGCAAAATGGAGGCAAACAATCAATTTGTTACTAACTAAATGAAACGCAACTCGAAGCCCTGCCTTTCTTCTGATCTTACAGAATAATAATTCTTGGAAATTTTCAGATGTTGTGATATCTTAAACTCGAGTAAAAACGAGCTTTATTCAAATTTATGGATTAAAATTAAAATTCTGACCTTTGTAAAACATGTGCTAGGTAAACGAGTAACTGTTGGCTTATCAATGCGATCTTAGAGACGTATTTATAGAATTTTCAATTGTTTAAAATTGAGTTATAATAATGTGATTATAGTCAAAAATGCGCCGTTTTGACGGGGCTCACCGCGACCACGACTGTTTGCGCTTTCACGATTGTCGGTGGGGGTACCCACATTTTCTGCAGTACTATCCGCTTCAAAAACGGGTCGATTTTTGTTGCGATTCAGAAGCGATGGCATCCATACGGCAAAAATGTTTATTTGCGTCAAGTCGTGGCACCCATACATCGAGCTTCTTTTTGAATCCCTAAGCTTCTTCAAATGGTTTATAACGGTTTGAGGTGACTCTATGCCCAGCTCTTTGCTTTATGTCTACGGCTGCTACTATGCCGGTCTACTTCGATCAATTCAGCGATTTCTCGCAATTTTCGAGGTCAGGCCTCCGAACTGTGGCTCATCTTCGATCACCTCTGCACCAGATCGAAAACGAAATTGAAACCATCGTTGTGCGGTGGAAATGGAAACTCTATCGGGTCCATAAATCTGCACAACTTTTATTCGGCAGCATGAGATGCATTTTTGCCTTTCTCGTAGTAGTATGTAAAATATGCCGTATTTTTGTCTTATATTTGCATCAATGTTAGCGATACGAAACAAGAGGGTGACAAAAAAACAACTTATACAAAGAAATATTACCGGCTTTGGGTGAACTTACGAACGAATAAATACAAACTCTGGGGGTGCACCGGGCATATATAATGCATTGTAGACTGAACTTGCGGAATTACTAAATGAGAAACAAAATTTTTGTTGGGTAGCACCAGTTCAACGGCGATGGGCACTCGATGTTATAGTGGTTAATGTGTGAATGTGTGAGAAATGAATCTGCAAATAGTATATTATGTCGAGAAAAGAAAATTATTTAAAGATTTTAATCCCCTCACTATAGACCGATGATATATTTGATCGATTTAAATTCGAAATAAGAACGATTATATGGAAATCGCATTAGAAGAACGAACTTTGGTTGAGAAGGAAAAAAAGCCCACAGTTAGTTAATGTTTGAATGGTTACGTCCTTGAGCACAGAAGTGCAGGTTAGATGGTTTATGCTTCGAGTAGTAGAAGCAGATGTTGGTTATCTGTAAGTATTACAGGAGGAGGATTGGCAAAGCAACCGTTTTGAGTCCATGCTATATTTATAAGGGTACGCAAGTTTTTGATAGCTTAACTTTCTAGCTGTATTGCTCAGTGCACCAACCAATTATTAATTACTTGCCCTAACCATTTTTTATTGCAGTCACCAGAACGTTTGCAACTTGCTGCGACAACAGTAAACCAAACGCCATAAAACAAATCTCTAGCTGGCAGGTCATATTAAAATACAAAAAAAGATAAACTCACACAACGCTCATTAAAATAAATTGCGAGACTAATTCCCCAAAAAAAAACCCGGACCCAATCCCAGCTCCCAGTTCCATTTGACACTTCTCGGTGCGCTTTAAGTTTTCAAGATAAGCTGCTGGTTTTGCCAGTAGCTGGAGACGGTTATTAATCAATATAAAAGCCGATTTCGAGTTCAGTGGGTTTAATGACTGTGTGCGTTTCTTTGATTAGATGGTTTTTACACACGACTGGCCACACTTAGTGAGCAATTAGCAAGAAGCCTGCCAAACATTGTAGCATTAACACTTTATCTGCTTCGCTTTTTCTGTTTCAGGCTAAAAGATGACATTAAAGTGGCTGCTGTGGGGCCTCATACTGGCCGTCGCTCCAGTGCGTGGTGAGCTGTATACAGCTTTGGCGGAAATGGAGGAACTACTTGAGACTGAATCCGTATTAATCAACAATCTAGAAGGCTATATACGTGTGCAGGAAGACAAGCTGAGCTATTTGAAAAAGTGAGTAAATTTGGCAAAGAAAAGATACGAGTGTCAAGTTCGAGATAAGCGGGACAAGCGAGACGCAGTTAATTAAACAAAATTTTGCATAAATTTTTTGGTGGAATTCCAAATGCAAATGAGTTAGTGTGTCTCTTAGGTAGCTCAGCTGCATGTTGGTAATTAGGTTTGCCACGTGCGTGTGGCAGTGACAGCGCAGCTGTTGCACCTAGCATTTACTGCGGCGCCTACTCTACAGTCCATTATCTACAAATAAGCAAAAGGAAGTACATGGAGATGCAGGATAACAGTCGCAATGCGGATGCGGTGAGGCTACTCCCCTTAATCAAATAATGCCAGAGCACACATCCCGGATCTATGTATACTCGTATATATCTTATATACCATCTACTCTCTGCATGCGCTGCTGACGGTCTGCTCCCCTGACGTCGGCTTCTGTCACAAAAGCAACGCAGACAGGATCCTCACAACAACAGCTGACAGCTGTTTTGCCTGTCTGCGTTATCCTTGTGCGCTGTCATTGCCCCTTTGCGGCAGTGGCAATCAGCCGAAGAAGTTTCCTCTCCCATTGCTCGTCATCGTCTCGTGGCGCGTGCCTGCCTTTTAAATGCGACTTAAAATTGAATGCTGCCTTCAATTTTCCAACTGACAGCAGTCTAACTTCTGCCATTTCTCCAACTAGGCAGCTGGCCCTACGAGGGTCGTTTTATGGATTTGAAATTTCAAGAACTTTTCGTACATATAGAAAGCGAACAATTAAAAAAAAAAAATGTACAAAATATCTTTGATTGAGGACAAAGTAAACTCACAATACAAGCTCCAAAAAATTCAAAGTTTTTCAAAACGAATTAATTCTCAAAATTGTATTCATGTTCTAACACTTTGCTTATGGAGTGAGGGTAGATTTCTGATATACCATCCAGTAATACCATTTAAGTCTTTGGTTAATTTATGGGCTTTGGATTTTTCCAGCCATACTTAATTTAATACAGAGACCTAGTCTCAGTAACAAATTGGGTGAAGCTTTAAAATTTGATGGGCTTTACCGATAAACACCTCTTTGATGTACTCTTGTTTAGTTTCAAGAATGAATTGGGGGTTGACTTTTGATATAAGACTAAAGTAGACAAAGTATATTTGGTGCTTATTTTAAGAGTTAATCGGGTTTAAATTTAGACTAATACAACCCACAAAGTGTGGCCATAAAGATCTTAAAACAGTTCAAAATGTAGTTAATTATAGGGAAATCCCCAACTGAACGGGTTTTTTTTTCGGTATGACTACTTGGCTTGGAGCGGCACATTCAAAATGGCTGGCAAAACACACTTGCTCATTTTGGCATTGTGTATGTGTGTGTTTAGCTACGCGAGAGCGCTCTCATTTAGCACTTGTTTGTTGTTGCAAAAGGTAGTAGTGTAAGCTCATATACAGTCGGTGTATCGACGTCGCTGCTGCAGAGGGCTCTTGTATACACTAAAAAGTGTAAGGAATGTACTGAGAGAAACTGCACACTTAGCTTGTGCAAAAGAATATATATAAAGAATATATATATTCTTGACCAGCATCAACAGCCAATTCGATATAGCCGTGTCTGTCTGTATCTAATAGTTAAGCGATAGAGAATTGATATGTATAGGAAATATAATTCGTATACTTTCAGGCAGATCAAGTTTATTTTCAATTTTTGCACACGCCCCCTTGCCGAAGAAATGATTAAAATCGAAGGAAAGATACTCAGGTTATGACCAACGGTCAGTTTCAATCAATGGTCAGTTTTAAAATGGTGTGTTTATTTAAGCCACCTTAACTATTTAGTTTAATACACAAATTAGGTTTAAGTTCGGTCTATTGGAGACGGTGTGTTGCCGGTAAGAATGAGTGTAACACATTGGCGAAGAGATAGTGTGTGTGTGAGTTGGAGATGTAAGATATATACAAACTCGGGAGTGTCGAGCATCGATAGTTGCTAGTGTTGTGTGAACCAGATAGATGAACTGGATCTGTGACTGGAGTTGGATGATCTGGGATCGCCACAGCCACTCCCCCCTAAAATAATGCGCTTAGTTGACTCTCTTATCAGGGAAGTTGCCTTGTATATCTACGATTTGTGGTGCTGGAACTTGGGATCAATATGTTGGTTAAATGTTTGAGTGACTTTTTTTTGTAAGCTCGAACATTCAATGGATGTATTGACGTGAAGACAAAAGTTGGATGTCGTCTGGTTGACTGGACACGTGTGCTGTGCGTCTGAAGCAGATGTCGTCGATGCAGTAGATGGGACATGTGTGCTGTGCGAGTATAAATCCGCCCGCCACTGGTCTCTTTTTGACAAGGTTCTTGACTGGCTATTAAAGCCAGGCTGAAGAAGCTACTTAAACTCTGTTATGATGTGTTCATCAGTTGATGTTGATCTCCGACTATTTCACAAAACGCCGTTAGCATGTGTGTGTGTGTGTAATGCGAACGTGTGAGTGTATGCACTTCTTGATTAAGCTGTCTGTTTTATTGTTGGCACTTTATTTATGCGAATTTGTTTAATGTTTTTTGCACATTACACTGTTGTTGTTGTGTTGTTGAGTTTTGTTTGTATATTTGAGTATGCATTTCATGTGTGTATGTGGTGTGTTGTTTAAAGATTTTTGTTCAATGTTTTATGCACATTTCACCTCTGTTGCGTTGCTGCCGCTGCACTACGTTTGTATGTTTGCCTCTGGGCGCCACTGTTTTGGCGAGACGCCGATTGGGCGGCACCCTTTGTAGTTGTGTATATCGAGAGCTAAGGATTTTCGTCGAAATTACACAATTTGTATTGAATAGTGTTAAATTGTTTTTCAGAAGGGGTCACCATACGCCACATATTTGTGTCATACTGTGGAACGAAAATTTTTATGATAGAAAAATTAAACATTAAATTCATTTAGTAAGCAGTGAAGGGTGAAGTTAAATATAAATTCATAAACATTGAAATTAAACAACATTTTTTTGAAAAAAAAATGGAAGTTCTTGTTTTCGATCGAATGTTTGTTTGCCTTGCTCTCCTGCTTTTGACTTTCCAACTTGCCCATATCCAATTTATTTTCTTAAGGCCAAATTTTTCCATGTGGACTCGTTAACAAAAATGCCTCGAACCGACATCGTTTTATTTGTTTTAATAAAGGATAAGCCAGGTTGTTCTAGTTTTGGATAATATGCTCCCTTTTTTCTGCCCGTTTTCGGCAATATTTTTTGAGCTATTTGTAAGCGTTGAAAGCAATAAACATTGAAGTGGTCAAGCGGTTGAGCTTATGATCGAGTATCATCAATCGAGGCACCTATCGCTTCTCTAATCGTGCATCTACTACTCGTTGTGTATTAGACTTAAACTATCTAACTGATAGCACACATTCATTCATTTATTGCAAAAGTAGTCTATATTTTCAATATTTTGATTGCAATTAATCTCTTGCCTGCCTCCCCATACAAGGTAAAAGTCTGCCTGATTGCTGGATTTTGATGGGTTTTTCGTTTGTGGTTTTCATCTTTTTCAAAATTCTGTGCCAAATTCCAACTAAATTGGCTTGCATACAGGCCAAAAGGCAACCGCAGCAGCAAAGGAACCGAACAGGCGGTTAAGTTCCTAATGATAAACTGCGGGTGGTTGGCAGAGAAATGTAACGGTCGCTTGATAGAGGGGAAGTTTCGTTATGAGTTGGTAAATACAGAATTAAAAACGCTGATAAAGCAAACCCACCGCGCGTACATTGACAGTGCCGGCTGCTTCTACTTACAGTTCAACCCTCAGTTATTTTGGCAGCAGGAGCAGATGTTTCTCTAGCTAAATGGAACGCGCCAAACATTTGCCCGGCTATTGTATGCTTGTCTTGAGCATAATTATGTGTGTGTGTGTGTGTGTGTGCTTATGTATAGACTAAAGGTAAATGGTTATGTTTCTTGTACAAAGGGGCAGAACGCACGCGCTGAACCGATCCACTCGACTGCGCGCCAGCGCAGGAAGTTGCCAGTCGAGGAGCAGTCGTGGCTGGAACTCTTACTTCAGTTGAGTCGCAGTTGTCGCGGAGTACGGATCATGTCGCAGCACAATTATACCAATCCGGCATTCTGCCAGAACAGTGAGTTTTATCCCGTGCCCAGCAATCGTGTCGAGTCTATATACAATCGTAGCCTGCAAGTGAATTTCAATGCAGGGGTCGGTACACCCTGTCGGGATCCACGCGAGGGTCCGCTGCGTATGCAACGAAGCATGTCCACACGTTCGGTGACGCGGAAACAGTACCAGCACCAGCAGCAGCAGCACCAGCAGCTGCAGAATCCACCACCGTCCTCGTCCAGTGGTCGTTATGCCTTGGTTCCTTTAGAAGAATTGACGGTGAATGCCAGTCGCTATGCCATTGTACCGGGGCAGGCGGCCCACCGTTTGGCCAAGTCCCAGGATAACCTGGATCGGTATGGCTCCCGTCTGGGGCTGCAATCCGACGAAGAACCACATTCTTTTCACGAGGAACCTCAACAGGAAACCCAATTTGCCAGCCTGCCGCCCATGCCCCCCAAATCAGCTCAAGTGCAGACGCCCTCCCAGATCAAGCATGCCTTTTCCAGTGACTTTGGTAGCAAAACTTTCCTGATAGTCGACAAGAATAGCAATCAACGCTATCAAATGGTTCCCACAGCAGGAGGATGAGGAACTGGTGGATGACAATCAGGAGATTATACAAATGCACAATGGCAGAGCGCATCGCTATGCGATGATACCCACCGAGGCGGAAGATGAGGACATAACCGAAGAGTCGCAGCAGGAGACCTGCCTGAGCCACACCGAGTTGAGTCAACACTTTGCCTTGAGAACCTCAACACCACAGCAGAGAAATGCTGCTGCTGCCACCAGAGCACTCCACGAACTGCTGTCCACGCCAAGGAAAATGCAGCCACCCCCGCGCCTAGCCCACTCCACGCCGCGTAATGCTGCACATCAGGAGCAATTGCAGCGTGAGCGTCGCCTGCAGCTGTATCAGAGTCAACAGCACATCAATCAGGCTACTTTACAGCCAGCACCACCCACATTGCCCTTGCGTCAGACCAGACTGTCGCCCCAGCGTTTGCATTACGAGACAGTGAAGCCAGCTGCTCCTATTGATCGCACCATGGCGGTAATAAGTCCGCGCGTGCAAGCACTGGAACAGGAACAGGACCTGAGCAGCTTGCAAGGCAAATCCCAATTGAACAACAACTCGTATCCACAGAAGCTGGCCAATGCCACCATTACCCTGGCCATAGTCTCGCTGATGCTGGTCCTAGGCAGCACCATGAATGCCGGGCTTATCATCTACATGATAGCTCATGTGAGTCAACCAGCTTTCACCCTCTCTCCTCCCCCCTCTAACAAGGTTTTACCTTCGGCTTTTGTAGTTTGGCAAATTCTTTTACCTGCAATTCGGACTGGTGGCCTCCTTTTGTGGCATAGGACTCGGCTTTCTGGGCTTTCGCTCGCGTCAGTGTGAATGGTTGCCCAATCGCAGCTATACCTCCGGCTATATCCTGGTCACTGTCTTCTGCCTGTTTAAGTGCTGCGGTCTCCTGTTGATCCTGGTGCTGGATCCTTTTCCGGGTCTGCCACTGCATGATGTCACCACCGGCGTTATCCTGGGCCTATCCACCTTCACCATGTTCTTCATTGGCCTGGGCGTCATTGGCAGTCTCTGGTGCTATCGACCGCCGCCAGATAACCGCGTCAATGTGGTCTGAAGTGGGAGTCCTTCAGTTGTTGTAGTCTAGTTTTTAATTAGTTTAAGAAAGTTTCCAACAAAGCGGCACACCGAACGGCTAAGAGACCAAAAAGAAAGGGAAAGTATTAGTAAGTAAAGGCACACGGAATTCCATCAGAGAGTTTTATACACAAGACTGTAAATACGTTGGGTTGTATGTAGAATAAGAGTAAGTAGATTTATTTAAATGCTGTTTTAATTTATTGTTTTACACTCCAATTAAGCTAAATGGATAAGCATGAAATAAAGGTAACTTAAAACACTTGCTGGGAATGACATATATTGAGGCTCATCTTAAGAGATATAAGCTGTGAGTTCACTTCTCAAATTAGCCATTTCTTATAGTCCTCAGTTTCTTAAATTTTAGTTTACTAATTTTTTTAGTAAGTAATTTCCTAAGATGGCGACCATTTGGCAAGCCAAGTGTGAAGGCTATTGTTATTTGGGTATATTCATGGGGTCTTAAACAATACCGGACAAATTTGGTAAAGGCAGACAAGTTTAAAGACGCTATCAATGAAAGCAGAAAAGAATTTCTCTCTAAGACAGGGGCCGGCAAAACACACATGCTCATTTTGGCGTGCGTGTGTGTGTTTAGTTAAGCGAGAGCGCGCTCATTTAGTATTTAGCTTTGTTGTTGCAAATTAGATCAGTATAAGCTCGCAGAGCGTCGTTGTGTACAGAGTAGATCAGAACGTGCCGGATTCTGCTTAAAGAACATTTTTTTACCAATCCGCAGTAATCTTTTGCATAGGCCAAAAATAAAGTAATCAAAATCAAAAGTTTGCCCCCCAGCCGCGCTCCGCCTTGGAGAAATTCCTTATATAATTTATTTTGAAAAGCTAAACTTTTTTTTAGCTAAATTGACAGTTTAAATACACAAATTAAGGCAGCCAAATAACTGCATACATATGTCTACGATTTTAAATTCAACAACCTCGTAAACTATGTCAATTTTTCGCAAACCGTACAAATAAAAATATTATCGGGGGTGCCACTGAAACCTCTTCCAACCAAATTCCAACCGAATTCCAATTCTTAGGTGCCACAGAAATTTCTATTGGTTGGTTTCAAACCTCTATTGTTTTGTTAAGAGATTTTGCAAAGCTCTTTTCTCACTAGCGCCTTTTGTCGAAGTGGCGCCCTCTACAGCTAGCGGATTAAAGGCTAGCGGATTGAGGGCTGGAAACTAATTAGTCATATTTGGCGCCAACAAATTTTTAAATTTTGCGTTATATTGGTGGAGAATGCGACTTAAAATTGAATTATTATTTAAAAATGCATCATAAAACATATAACACAATCAAAAAATTTCAGTTAATCGTTAAATTAACCCACATCCAAAAAAAAGGGAAATTTTTTGGCGAGAGTTTCAGCCCTGTTTTTAGAGATGGAACATCAATTGGAACATCTGGTGCTCCAACTAGATTTTCTAATTAGAAAATGAAATCTCTAGAAGTTCTGTGGCACCAACGAATTTTTCGAGAGATTTACAAACCAACCGTCGGCAAAATCTCTAGAGATTTCTGTGGCACCCCCGTATAAGTGAATTTTGACTTACACAGTGCAACAGCTCCACTATGGGAAATCGATAGTGCTACCCGAACTGAGTAAATTACTAGCAGCGTTTGGCTAGATTGGAAGCATATTTTTTTGACAACCAAAAAAAAAAAAAAATTCATTAGTTTTGGGCGAACAGCTCATTCAGTATTGGGTGATAGCTGCAAACTGTCTTTGGGAAAAGTTGTAGCTGACAGTCTTACAAAGCTTTTCAAAAAAATCATGTTTTCCGGGAGGTTTTTTTTAAACTTTTTCGAAAAAGCGTATTTTTTTACTTTTTCGAGTGTAACTTTTAAAAAATCAGAATTAAATACCGAAGAACTATTCTGAAACAGGTTTTACAATCTGAACACTTCTTCATCCTCTAAAAAAGTTTACTATGTCGAATTCAAATAATAATTAATTGCTTCGTTTTACTGTCTAATATGTTCCTTTTAAGAAAAATATCATTAACCGACATTGTGAATTTACAAAAGCTGCATAAACGGGAACAAATATGATTTTGCAAATTGAAATAGCATTAGCGTAGTAACCGATCGAGACCCAAATTAAGCAAAAGTGACTTATGTAAAAATGGTCAAAGTTTATTTGTGTCCGCCCTAGGCCTTTCGCACGCGGCTCGTATATTCAATGTAACTTTTGCAACACGATCCTCGAAAGTTATACGAATAAATGGTGCAAGGGGTGAACCACTCACGCCTCGTCCGCTCTTATACGGGGGTGTCACAGAAATCTCTAGAGATTTTGACCTCGGTTGGTTTGCAAATCGCTCGAAAAATTCGTCGGTGTCACAGAACTTCAAGAGATTTCATTTTCTTATTTGAAAATCTAGTTAGAACAGAAACAGGTCCAATTAAAGTTCCATCGCTAATTACAGGGCTGCATCTCTCGCAAAAAAATTTCCCTAAGTTAAGTTATGTGTTAATTTGATGTTAAACTGAAATTTTTTGATTGTGATAAATGTTTTATGATGCATTTTTTAAATTATAGTTCAAATTTAATTCACATTCTTCATAAATATAATTAAAAATTTAAATATTTTTTGGCGTCAAACATAAAGTATAACTCTCCAGCCCTTTATGCGCTGGCTGCCATCCAGATGGAGCCACAATCGCCAAACGGCGCCACTGATGTGGTTGGTTTAGATTAACATGAAAGACTTTGGTTGTTTTTCCTAATAATTATTGAAACGCAAATTTCAATGTTTAAACTAATTAAATAATTAATTCATTTTATGCAACCTATCCAGAAAAATAATTTTGTTTACAGCTCCAAAATTAGTTTTGCTTGTCAAAACTGTTTGGGTGGTGAATTTAGCGAAATCTCCCGACAAAACACGAGAGATTTGAAACCAACCGAAAGAGATTTCTGTGACACCGAGAATTGGTTTTGGGTTGGAATTTGGTTGGAAGAGATTTCTGTGACACCTCCGTTTAACTTTTTTCTCCTTCTCTGTCTCTCTCTTTCGCTCCCTCTCTCTCTCTCTCTCTAACATTGTGAGGCGTTGGTTTTGAACGGGTGTTAGGGGGGTGGCGGCAAATCGATACATATTGCTAATGACTAACAATCTCTAAAATCATGTATCTAAAAAACTGTGGGAGATATAACTTTTTTCAAAATTGCGGGGGCGGGAGGGGGCGTGGCAAAAATTGAAAATAAACTTGATCTGCCTGCAAGTATAAGAAGCATTTGTCCCATACATGTCAAACCTCTATCTCTTACCATCTCTGAGATCTGTTTGTTCATACGGACGGACAGACGGACGGACAGACGGGCTCCCAATTAATAAACAAGTGAGAAAGTCGGTCAAGCCCGACTATAACATACTCTGCACCTTTCTCTCTCTCACTTTCTCTCTCTCTCTATGATTGAAAGGGTGGGTGGTGGATGGCGGGGAGTGATTCACTTATTTGCTCATAACTCGAGAACCGCTCATCCGATCTTTATCATTTCCTCGGAAAATCGATACATTTTGATAATGACTAACTAACTCTAGAAGGTACGAATCATCTATCTACAAAACTGTGGGAGATAGGACGTTTTTTCCAAATTGCGGGGGCGGAAGGGGGCGTGGCAAGAATTGAAAATAAACTCGATCTGCCTGCAAGTATAAGAAGCATTTGTCCCATACATGTCAAACCTCTATCTCTTACCATCTCTGAGATCTGTTTGTTCATACGGACGGACAGACGGACATGGCTATATCGACTCGGCTGTTGATGCTGATCAAGAATATATATACTTTATAGGGTCGGAAATGATTCCTTCTCCATGTTACATACTTTTGCACAAACTTAATATACTCTATGTACCTTCGGTACAGAGTATAAAAATCATTAAAGTGTTTAACCTAACCTAGCTACCCACACTAATACATATGTATGTGGCATTGCACCAGAATTGTGAAATTCTCGTATTTTGTGAGTATTTTGTGAAAGCCTTTCGCATAGCAGGCTGAGTGAACGAGTTTTTCATAAATAGATCTCGGCCAAGCACACAGCCTTCTCTGTATCCTATTCCATACCGTACATTGGTTCAGGCTTTCCGTTGGAGAAAATCCAAACTGCTGCTGGAAAGCATACATATCATCGGTGGTGTCATCCCCCTCTGGGGATATTTCTATATTAGATATATCTAAATAAGTTACGATTCGCTTTAAACTTAATAGAAATATGGAAATAACTAAATAAAAAAATTTAAAAACTAATTTTTAAAATATCTATAATATATCTGAATTTTCTTTAAAAAGTATGAAAAAATATTGATTTTGTGTGGCAGCCACATCCAAATAATGTTGAGACTTGATATATATATCGAAGCAATTGGAAGCCCAAAAGTATGCATCATTTTAACTCTGGATTTTTATCTAAATTTTTAAATATTAAATTTGATATCGATTTCTTAAAAATTGTTTGAGTTATTCATTCACATTTTTTATTGTGGGGTCGAAAAATTGAAACAAACCTAAACTGCGGGCAGACAATAAGAGTCTAGATATTAAATTTGGTTGAGCTAGCAGCCTCTGAGATCTCGGTGTTCAGGACGGACTGACATGGCTATACCGACTAAACCGTTGATTTTGATGAAGAATATATATACTTTATATGGTCGTAAATGTTTCCTTCTCGACTGTCCGCTGGATCTTTTAACTAGCAACTTGGTTTATAGCAAGGCTGCAAACCGGTCCTGAACCGAACCACTTAGAACCGGTTCGGTGCTGGTTTTTTTGGGTCCGACGAACAGGACCATGAACCCAACCTCAAATATTTGTGACTTTTCTAACCTAATCCCGAACCGGACCACTTTTTAGAAAAATTCGGTTCGGTTCAACAAATTAAGTAGTTTTTTTAACACACATAAAATATAGAAATATAGAAATTCCTTGTAATCTGACTATCATTCAAAAAGTTCAAGTAGAGAAGTCAAGAAACGAATATGGATCGAGCATTTTAACTTTCAAATGACATCTGCCGAGCATTAAAGGAAGGAAACTATGAAGAATATAATGTTGATGAAGGTTGCTCATGTGCTTCAAAACTTGGACGATGACCAAGTTAACTGGAGTACTATATAATTACAGTTTGTTGTGCTGCACACGCTCAAAATTTAGTAGATAACGATTTTTTAAGGCAGTTTAGTTTGACATTAGTATATGAAATCTTTGCTTATAAAAAAGTTGAATTGAAATTGAACTCGGTTGAGTTAGGTTAACAAAATATAAGAACGTTTACTAACTATTAAAGGTTTTTAATTCAGAGTTCTTTAAAAGACCTAAAAACATTTGATAGTTCAAAATATCTTTTTATTGCTGCAGCCAAAAAAACTTCTTTAAAGCTACAGGACATTATATTCCGCTTGCTTTTCATTTCGAGCCACTGTTCTGAAATCTTTTGTTTATTAATATACTCGTTCGATAAACGTTCTTCTATTATGAGCTAAGTACCAACATTGGCTGCAGTGCTCTAAGACCCGAGATATCAAACTTTGTTAACTTCACATTACACATTACAGACATGCTGAAGCTCCAAAAAGAAATTAGACGTCCGATCTGCGCGATGTTGACATTTTTTAAAAGATTAATAAATATAAAGCACATATTTCATATTTTAATTTGTTATAATGAAAGTTAAATGAGCTAGTTGATACTTCTGATTGCGAAAAAGAGAAGGTTTTGAAAGCAGTAGAAAGCAATAAACAAATATAATACTAATATCAAATCTGGAAATGATGTTATAGATTCCTTCGACTATTGTTCAATACATAGACAAATGTTTTAAAATTTTGGAAAGGTGAAAAAAGACGACTTAAAAAATATTGCGTTAACTATACTTGCTATTCCAGCAACTCAGGAATCAGTTTAACGGGGCTTTTCAACACTTTACAATCTAAGAACAATGCTTATTAATTTAAGGCCCTATTCTCCTTCAGCTTGCTGTTTTTGGACCTTTTTTGAAAAAATTCTCATTTGAAACGCAAAAAAGATATTTGAATTTTGTTTTTATACACTTGAAAAGTGTATTATAATTTTGCCCAGAAGTTTGCAACGCATAGAAGGAATCATCTCCGACCACATAAAGTATATATATTCTTGATCAGTATGACGAGCTGAGTCGATTAAGCTTTGTCCGTCCGTCTGTCCGTCTGTCTGTTTCTACGCGAACTAGTCCCTCAGTTTTGGAGCTATCGAGCTGAAACTTTGCACAGAGTCTTCTTTTTACTGCACGCTGCTAATATGTCGGTACCGACCGGATCGGATGACTACTTCTTGTAGGTGTCATACAAATGATCGGTCGGAAAATGGGTTTTAGTAATAAAAACTGTTTTGTTCTCAATATAACTGCTCTTAAACACGGTCATTGGTAATATGTAATGTTTTTAAGCTGATCTGCGAAGTTTGGTCGAAGTCGCTAACCGTTGAGACAAGCTATTTCAAGTGTATCAAAACTTCGGTACAGACGAAGTTAGCTTTGCCTTTCTCGTTTTTTTTATTGAATTAGTAATGATTGAAAGAAAATAAAAAAATTTTTTCGCCGCGATATATGTAGGGACTGTCCATAGATGATGGCACCGTCAAAGTTGGCCCTCAAAAAAAAAGGCATGGTGCTGGTGGCCACGATTCCGGCCCTCAGGAGCGTCTGAAAAAAAAAATATAGGGTTATGATCAGCATAGATGTAATTCTGGCCCGTAGTAAAATAAAAATTTTGCAATTTTTTTTGACAAAATGGCGGCCACTTGAAATTGACAAATCGAATTTGGACCCATTTTTTTTGTAGATTAATGTAAAAAAAAATAGTAAAAAAAATCGCAAAATTTATTTTACTACGGGCCAGAATGGTGACAATTCTGCGTCGATTTCAGTTTGAATCATCAAAATCGGTTCAGTGTAACTGGAGATATCATGGCCGCCAGTTCGAAAAACGTGGTTTCGAGATAAACGCGTTTAAAGTTTGAAGTTCCTTTTTTGGGAAAATAGCTAAAAAAAACTAAAAATTAAATAATGCAGTTCTAGAATGGTGATAATTCTGCGTCGATTGCATATTATTTCATCAAAATCGGTTCAGTAGAACTGGAGAAAAGTGGCTTGGCAGTCCGAAAAAGTTGCTTAGAAAGTAACCTAAAATATTACAGATATTGTATACTTACATATATTAGTCGGCGATGCCAGCTGCATACAGCGGACCTTCCTCTTCTTCAAAAAAACTGTTTTTAGGAGCAGCTCCCTCTGATCTGCGTGCCATTTTGCCTTCTTTAGATACGGCCGCAGCTCTAGTTTCTGAGCGGATTAATCAGTCTGAGCATTGTGTAGCATAGCCTTCGATAATTATCAATTAAAAATCGATTAATAATCGATATCGATCTAAGGTGACAACATGTATCCGTACAAATTAAAGAACCAGCCGATATTTCACAGCTTAATTTACTCGAAATTTATTTAGTCAAAAATTTCTTGTTTTAGCAAAGACATTGTTTGACTAAAAAGGCTATATCTTCTAAAGTATTTCGAATTTCAAAAAACCCTTTTTGGGTTATTTTAAAAAATAAGTGTTAATAAATCGAAAGTATTCTTCTATGTTAAAGCAAACTGAGGTTCGAACCAAAAACTTGGGTTCAGGGGTTCCGAGAACCGGTCCGCGAACAACGGGTTCGAACCCCCGTTTAATTTTTAAAGTTTTGCAGCCTTGGTTTAAAGTGAATGGATTATTCACTAAGTTCTATACTTGGAATCCAGAAGCGAAATGTTAGCTGCAAGCTCCAATTAGCAACTAACTACATGTGCGTGTGGGCAGGCTAAGCCAGCGACTGCCCAAAATGCAAGCTAGAAGAAGGTGAATAGATAAGCTAGCGAGTGCAAGCCGTTAGATCGCAAACCGATAGAGAGCAGATTACATGCAAATACAATAGAGAATAGCAGAGAATGCACTCAATACAGGCGTTGAGCAATGTACGGTATGTGTGTGTATATGTGTAAGCCATGGGCAGTTAATGTCAAAAAATACATTTAATTACGATAAATTTGCAGCATGGGATTAATTACAAAGTTCAGTCACAGATTATCGGCTGCGTGACGCGACAAAAACAATGTGGATACAAAACACCACCAAATGGATTTTTAATTTTAATTCCATAAATTTTAAACTTATTTTTACAAGAATTAAAAATAGGTTGTGCCGATACGGTTAACTATAACCTCGTAAATTCTGTTGGGTCATATATGTAATAATATAGACAAAAAATTTCTTGACATAATCAAGTGAAATATAGATATTGACCCTTCATATTAAATGCTGCCACTTCTTGGTCCAGGTCATATTCGCTCTACAAAAATCGAACCATAGTTCTTTCGTTTATGGTTAAGAAGCGGCGACCCTTCCTATTTTATTATATTTGTCCTCATTATGTAAGAATTATAAAGTCACTTTAGGATTGAGGGTCCATAATCTTTATGGGTTTTCCTTTTATCAAAAGAAATGATTAATAACTTTAATTCTTCCAAATAACTGATTACACGCCATAATCAATACTGAAGCGAAGAGACTCTAATCCACTGTCGTAAAGGAAACCACTAGCAAGGAAAATTTTCTTTAATGTGTCCAGATTTAGGCATTGCCCAGCCAAACCGAAAAGTGAAACCTAGAAGTTCCATTTTCGATCGTTTTGCATGGAATTGTGGATTCTCTCTTATATATCTAGTGTCAATCTCATTTGGACCAGTGAAATTGAGAACATGCCCAAATATTTGTGTGCTGAAAACGAATTTTTAAGAATGGTTAATTAGGTCGAGATTTTTAGAAATTTCATATTATGCTTTCTGAAGCATTTCGAATCGTTGGATTCTTTGGGATAGTTGATTTTAAAGTTAAGATTTAAGACTTTAAGATAACATCAAAGAAATTCACAGCAAAAGAATGGATTCCCCACAAAGCTCGCATAAAAAATGTTAAAAAAGGGATTTTAAGAAACTTACAGATAAAATTACCACTAATTTAGAAGCAATGAACCATTTCCGAAAACAGATTCGTGTTCAGTACACGAAAATGATACAGAATCGCCACCAACCCTTTAATATACTGAATCTTGTTGCCTAGTGCTATTTTTTATGACAATTTTATAAAACTGTGAGTAAAGTTCCACTTAAATATGTGTTTTAAAAATATTTTTGGGCAACGATATCACTCAGCGTCGACCACTTTGCGAACTGTTCTATACACTGTAGCCATCCAATCCGGTCGGCCCAAATAAATGACAAGTTTTGTATTTGTGTTTCAAAACATTGTGCAAAGTTCGGTCAAGATAGACAGAGGAGTTTGCATAGATCAGACCAGTAGCGTACGCTGGATTTTTTCAGGGGGGCGGGGGTTTTCAGAACAAAAATTGTAGTATAGTAGTATTTCGCATATAAAAATTTCCCCCAAGGGGGGTTTAACCCCCAAAACCCCCCTGCGTACGCCACTGGATCAGACGGACAGATGGACAGGGCTAACTCAACTTAACACGTAACGATGATTCAAAATATATATGGGCATATCCATTCTGTCGAACCGTGACCGTCGTACAAATTGAAAATGAAAAAAGGTCAAATTAAATCGAATTTTTAATTCGTTTTTTACTGAATAATATAGCTCTCAGCAAGCACTTTAATTAATGTTAAAGTGTATATCTATTGAAATTCGAACGTGACAAAAACAGAAGTGGTTTTCGCGAGCAGCTATATAAAGACAAAGTTTAGCGAAACATAACACAATAACTAAGCCCAAATAATCTTAATATCTTATGAATGAATAGTTCTTTGAAATGTATATTATTTGATTTAAAAATACTGCGTACATTTTTGGTAAAAAAAATATTTATCTCTGTCGATACGTGACATGTCGAACGTGACATTTTTTCCATCATAATATTTATCTGGTTTCTGCTATAATGCGAAGCAAAAACTTACAATTAATTGCATTGGCATTGTTTCTCTTGGTTTCTTAGAATTCATGTACACCCCTTTGAACCATCAGAAAGATTTTAGATAGCGAAAGTACATGCTTTTTTGCAAAAAATTAAGCAAATATAATGTCAAAATGAGAAAAATCGCTCTAGCACGGCCGTAAAAACGAATATTTCCAATTGGGATATTAGTAAATGTAAGATTAGCTTACATTAGTTTAATTTGATTGTTTCCCAATGAAAATTCGAACAAACATAGTGTTTTTAACCACTTTAATTTTTTTGGCCCAGGTGGACCTTTTTTTGGAAATACCCATATACTTTATGTGTTCGGAGATGATTCCTCTACTACTACTGATGCCTCTACTATGGTAACGAGAGTGTTGGTTTTAGCGGCGTGATTTGTGTAACTCAAAATGTTTTGTTTAGCCGGCTCGAGGTCATAAAACATAGTGTAAATCAGAAATATCAGCCCCATTTAGATGTTGCTCACTGAATCATCATATCATTATCTATATACATATAGTGATAAGACATTAATTTGTGATCATGAGACTCCAGCAAACACCGTTATAGTTAGAAATTTCAAAATTTCACAATAGCTTCCTATAGTGATCGGACATTGTACTAAGAAAGCATTTCCTCAACGCAGCACCCATTGCTCTCCAAAACGAAAAAAACGTTTAAATGCTGAAAATATTTACTAGAAGTGTGTTTTCTTGATATCGAAGAATAACAAACAATTTTATTTGTTAAAAATACAATTTGAAAACAAAAAAAAAAAAAAAACTTCGCTCGCGTCAGGCCATGATTCGAACCCACGACTGCTGACATGGGCGGCTGACTCTCTACCCTCGCGCCGCGCTGGATTGCCAATCGTGGCAGACCATTTATAATTATGAAGGCTGCAGATAGCAAATAATTTTTTGTTTTGTTTTCTGTAATAAGGCTAATCTATTATAAAGATAAAGATGCTCAAATAAATGCTGAATTGTTTGAATGGAATTTTAATATCTCTCTACTACCGATAGCCCTTGGTTCCTCCCAGGGGGCGAAAACATTTCGCTATTCACAAGTACACGACCCGAACGCTCGCGAAGCTTAGACCAAACGAGCAGAAAGCGATTAGGTTTTTTACACACCAATACCAAAGACATTAGAATATGAAGATGAGTAACGCCATACGATTTTTTCACACGATTTTTGGGGCTGGCTTTTCAAGGGACTTTGGCTCTTGAAATTTTGTCAGAAGCCAGAGAGAGAAAGAGCGCTCTAGAGCCAGCCGCGTTTTTGTACGCATACAGCGACAGCCGACGACTGCAAGTGTGCACACGTATTCTCAAGCATTAATCACACAAGCAAATGCATTCTATTGTATTTTTAGATTTTTACGCTCTCAACTTTGTGTGAGCGGAGAGAGCGCGATTTTCGGCGCCACAAAAAAAAAAAAACAGCTGCATGTTGCAAAACCATTGTACGAACGTTCGGCATCTTAGAGATTATATTAGTCTTTGCCAATTCTTTCTTACTTTTTGGCTTCGCTCTATATCTATAAAAATAAGAGTGTACTGACTGACTGAATGACTGATTCACTGACTCATTGGCAATCATCGCACAGCCTAATGAGTAAGAGATAGAGGGCTGTAATTTGGACACGAGTTCTGTTAGTGGTGAAGGTGCGTACTAAGACGGAGCCCACGAGGAAAATGGACGGAAAATTCTGCACTCAAAAATTATTTTTTTCGATTAGCTTCAACCTCGGTTTGTAAGGATGGAATACGAAATAGTTTGAAATATGATTTTCTGATGTTGGAAAATTTGACCCAAAGGTCGGAAAATTCAGCATAAAAACTATTTTTTATCCGATTGGCTTGAAACTCGGTTTGAAATACGAAATAATTTAAAATGTGTTTTTCAATGTCGGAAAATCCGCTCCCAAGAGTGAGAACGACCGGAAAATTCTGCGAAAGTATCTATTTCCGGTTGGCTTAAAACGGTTGAAAAGATATAATGTTATTTGAGTGACTTTATGTTGGTAAATTTGACCCACGGCGGAAAATTTCCGGAAAATTCTGCGAAAAGAAAACTATTTATCTCCGATTGGCTTGAAGCTCGGTTTCAATGAATGATATTGAAAAAAGCGTCAAATTCCAGGAAAATACAGGGAAAAACTATTTTTCATCCGATTGACTTAGACTCGGTTTGTAAAAAAGCGAAAAGGGTGTGTTTTAAATGGAAAACCGCCCGGAGTAAAAAGACCGGAAAATTACTGCGAAATAAACATTTTTATCTGATGGACTTAAAACTCACGGAATGTTGGAAGTGGATGGGATGTAACACTTAGTTAGTTGGGACGTGGGTGGGATGCCGTTTTTGGAAGTGGGTGGTAATAGGAATGGGTGAATGGGAGTTGGTGGGATGTGGGCGGGAAGTGGGTGGGATGGGGGAAGGATGTGGGCCGATATTGGTTCTATACGGTCAAAGGCGCAGCGAATCGCGACGGGTTATGTGCTAGTTGGATATATTTTCGAATAAAATGCTATTTCAGTAGGGGTACATAAGCTTTCGCAGGATCAGGGTGTGTTACTTGGTAGCTAGACCGCATTCCATACTAGTTTCCATCATCCCTAGACCAAATTCCAACTTGGTTTATTTCCTATAGCAAACTGAAGCTTAAAACTTGCTCCTTGAAACAAACATAAAATTGTTTTTTCTGCCATTTCATGCTCTATTGTCTTTGGACTCTGGTGCTGTCCAAACTTGTTGGTCTCGGTTTTGCAGCTGTCCAAGTTATAATTCAATTTGCAAAACTACAACAAAAGCACTTAGTAAAAAGTCTGTTTAACTTTTTAAACTTTTTAGCAAAATGGATGAATACCAAAGAGAGCACGCGGATGCGGCTGATGACATAACCGCCTACGTTTCCAATCCAATCAATGCATATCTGTTAACCAAGAGGCTGACCACCGACTGGCGGCAAGTGGAGAATCTAATGGAGCACGATGTGGGCACGGGTAAGTGTCAGCAGCTGCGCGTGTTTCATTGGAACAACTAACAAATCTCCTAATTTCGCAGACTTTTTGCGAAATCTCACGCAATACCGCAATGTCTTGAAGTTTCCCTCGGATGAGGATCTGAATGGGGCAGCGGTGGCCTTGCTGCGTCTGCAGGACACTTACCAGTTGGACACATCCAGTGTGGCACGCGGCAAACTCAATGGGATACAGTATAGGTTGGTAGAGCAGAGTTTTTAGTCCAAATCGGAGTTACTAACTAATGTATTGTGCAGCACGGAAATGTCCTCGGATGACTGCTTCGAGCTGGGACGGCAGTCCTATGTTAATCATGACTATTACCATACCGTACTCTGGATGAACGAGGCCATGGCGCGCATGCTGGAGGAGGCGCACAATCAAACCCAGTCCTTTACCCGAGCAGACGTGTTGGAGTACTTGGCCTTCTCCACCTACAAACAGGGTGAGTGTGGGGGGAGGGACTGTCTGTTTTCTTTTGAGGGTCCATTTGGCTGCAGGAAATTGCACTTTGCCACTCTGTTGCCAGGTGAGCTGCACTTGGCCCGGGTCGCTTAAGCACCCAGCTTAAAGTGCAAAATAATGGCTGCTCATCCAGAGGCTGTGACAATATTGTGACAAAGGGGGGCTCACCAGGTGGATGGTGTTGAAGTTTGGCCTTGTCGGGTTTATTAACATCTTATTACCCAAGGGAAGCACAACTTTTTGGGGTCACGTATCTGTATCTACACGTTCTGTTACTTTGTGGTCGCTTTTTGCGAAACAATTTATGGGAGGAAGTGCTGCCATATTGTGTGGCAAACAAAAAAACGTGTAACAGACATTTTGGCATAATACTCAGAGTACCCCTTTTGCGTCGCATGTGTCACCTAGAATGCAAATTTAAATTCCTGTCACCGGCAAGGTCTACGGAGTTGTGGTGCTGGCCACTGTTTTATACATTAAGGGGAATGAAAAGCGGTTTACGCGTCAAAAAATTTAATTAAAAGAAAAAACCAAAGCAGACTTTGCGACTTTCATGGCGATAACAAAGCCACAGCAAAGCTTGCTGAAAAACCACACGGTTGCAAAAAAAAGTTACAAACTAGAAGTTTCACCACAGATTGCTTGCATTTGATGTTGTCAACATAAAGTAGCATAATTGTAGGCTGCTTGGTTACGGTTATTACGATATTCACTTTACTGCAATTGTTGTGGTCAAACAAGATGTGGTATACTTTTAGGTGGTTGTAGAAAAGTTTCAAACTAAAAGTTTCACCACAGTTTGACTGCAGTCGATGTTGCCAAAATAGTGTAGCATAATTGTAGGCTGCTTGGTTACGGTTAGTTCTTCACCACAACTTTACTGCAATTGTTGTGGTCTGAAAACCTGTGGTATACTTTTAGGAAGTTGTTGATTGGCATGAACGTTTTCAGCTTCCGCCCATACTCTTTAGGGATGTTTTAAGCTTCACCCGAATTCTGCAACTAAAATCCGTTGTAATTCAAGCAGCACCAAGCTATCATATTGGCATTACGAAGATTTTCTTTTTTTTCTTGTTAGCCAAAATTCAACTCTTCTAAGAAGCTTTTGCGGACCGTCCTGCGAGGCAACTTTGCAATTGATTTTCGACCGTAAAACAGTTTGCAATGACAAAACATAACACCAAAAACTTATTGCTAGCTAAGGCAGTTTGCTTCCATCCTCCGCATCTTACAGCTTTTCTTGTCTTTACAATGGTTTCTCTGGGATGCGCTTTATTTTGTAAAGTCTACTGCTGTACCTAATTCGCTTGTGTTTGTATTGTCTGAGCTGCCTTTAGTGTAACTTAAGTTTCTCTATCATGCTCTTACCTCTTCCTATTCCTTTTGCTTACCGCAGCAAGTGGGTGGCGTTGAGGTTGATCTAATTTTTTGGCCAACAACTTTCCATATGTACCCCAGTCTAGCTAAAGAGCTGAAATTTTGACAATATGTTGTCAAAAGATTGATTTTTATATCCTTAATTTGAAGAGCAAACTAATATTAAGATAGAATATACTTCGCTGTCACCCTGATGTGGCAACAGAAGAATGTTCTGGCATGTTCATTGATAAACTTCACTTCAGGTTGATTTATGTATACACCCAAAAAAAAGTTGTCATCAAAGTTACACAATTTAGACATCAATTTGAAACTATTGAGTATCGAATTCTCTTTAATACTCCAAGTATCAAATTGATATCTTCGAAAGTATTAACATGATATTTCGAGGATTTCAAATTGATACTAACGTGTATCAGGTTGACACTTTATTGTATTAAATTTTAAGTATCAATTTGACACTAGGTCTTATTAATTTGATAATTCAACTATCAAACTTTTTGTTTCATTTTGATACTAGCTTTTATTAATTTAATATTTTTTCTTATCTTTGTAGTATAAGTTCAGTTCATTATAATCTGCCATTAAAATTAAATCAAAACATTTTATAAAAATTTTTTTATTTCATACTCTATCAAAATGTAATTTATATACACTATTAAATTGACTTCGTCAAGTGTGGACACCCCTCTAAGTGTAAACATTTGTCTCTCACTGTATGCCTCGTGTCCACGCGAATGTTGCTTAACCAGAAGTCACCATATTGGTATGCCTCTTGCTCGAACCCGTACATCAGAGTTCCCCAGCCATAGACTCTGGGGCACGAACATACTCCCTGTGTGTAAGAGAGAGAGAGACAGTCACATTTTCGCGCTCTCTTCTGGGGGAACCTTGCCGTACATGTAGCAGTTTACGCCTTCAGAGACCTTGAGTAAAAACGCGAAAAACGCCTGGTCTGCAGCTTTCTTGGTTTCGCACCTCTCGCATTGTACGTTGTCTTGCAAAGCGCTGAAACTGTCACAGCTGCATTATGGCTTGTTGTGTGTCCTGTCTAAAGCGTAGTATACACTTCCGCCAAAGACTTGCCAAAACAAAAAACTCCATATAAAAAAACTCACAAAAATTTTTGTGCCAAAGCCCTTTGGCAGTCTCTTTGGTGGTGGTCCACACTTCCAACAAAAAGGCCTCAATTAAATACCGATAAAATACTAGATCCGTATTTTCTGTATCGTTATCGATAGCTCCCTGAATAATTAATTTTAATTATTTCAAGAGGTATCGCACATTGTCGATACACAAATATGCGTAATCGGATGAAATTTGAATAATTTTCTCATCAATGATTGAGCGCAATTTTCAAAGGAAGCTACACAACACCATGAGACTTCTACCAAATTTAAACTGGGTAATAATTATGAATTTAATCATTACTAAATTGTCATATCTGCTCATCAGACCCCGTAGGCAGGGGTGGGCAGTGAAGAACGCATGTTAATCCTTTGTATTTATTAAATGTGAAACTGTTAATTTTAAATTAAACAAAATACAACGCTCTAGGCAATGCGACCATATTACATGCATACATCTTACAACCTGGTCACACTGTCCCAAAACAAAAGAATTGTCACTTTTGGTATTTTTGTTTTGGCAAGTCTTTGGTGGAAGTGTATACTACGCTTAAAGAGTTACATTTGCTATTTACATATATTTTCAAAAAACGACATGAATACTCAGCTGCTTATACTTACCTTGCAAATATGCGCCATTTGAAATCCATTTATTTATCTTCATCACGTCGTCTGGGAAAGGGTCCTCCATAGCCTTTACTTTTAACTAAGTACACATTTGTTTAGACAAAAAGTAAAATCACTAAATGTGACATGTCAAGCATCGCCAGCTGCGACATTCGGCATGCTTCGTTTTACAATTCATACATTCTTCGAATTTTCGTATTAAAAAAAAATTGTTTAGCTTCAAATTAATACTTCTGCGTATCAAATAAAATTTCGAAGTTTCAATCTAATACTTTCTAGGTTTGCATTGATACAAAAAAAATGATACTAGTTTCAGTTTCGATTTGAGACAACGTGTATCAGAGTGATATTGATACAAATTTTTTTGGGTGTATGTTTATGGTACAAGAGGAGTAATGAAAAGCGAAGTATTTATGAGCGAAGTCATAGTTGGGGCGTGCTGGGGCCGTTCGAGCATTGCTTTACTGAAGTAGTTTAAAGGTGGATGATGCTGTTGCTTAAAGTATCGATAAAGTAATGTTTAAACCAGAGATTAAATTCGCAACCTGTCAACAGTTTCAAAACAGAACAAAATATATGGGTTAATTTACTGAACTCAGTGCTGAATTTAGACCTGAGAATAAGGAATTGCTTGAATTACGGACTGATTTCAGTACTATTTTCAGCACTTTTTATAAAACATACCCATGAAATCTATACTGAAATTCGTGCCAAAGAGAAGCAAAGTTCATGCAGTAGCAGTGCACACAACTCTGTGTTACATTGATGACCGATTTGCCTGTTAAGGCAGACATGAAATCAGTACCACTTAGGTCTGATTTGGCTCTAATTCAGTACTGAGCCATACTATACCACTATTTCCAACCGGGGCCCCGGTGAAAAGTAATTTATTAGGGTATATTTAAAACACCCTAAAAATATGATATACAACACAGCGAAAAATCTTGCAAAGCGCATAATTGACACTAGTGATCCAATTTTTCACAAAGACAATGTAGGAATAATCAAAAAACTGCTGTCAAAGAATGATTTCCCTCAGAGCATTATCAAGACGATCATCAAAGACATTGGAAAGGAAACCATAAAAACACATACGGAACAGACCAGAATACCACATTACCACATTACTCGTAAAGACTGGCCAAAGCGGACTTATATGACAAGGAACAGATCCCAATTGCTTACAAGCCAACTTACACCACGGCTGCATTGTTTAGTAACATGAAGAGCAAAATATCAACGTTGGACAAACATAACTTAATACATATACAAAATACCATGCGCTAGAGACGGGACCAATATATGTAAGAAAATATATGTTGGAACGACAAAATCCAAACTTAGGACAAGACTATCTGGACACAAGTCAGACATTAAATACACCAAAAACAGCGCTTGTGGCCCATTGCACTGAGAGCGGCCATTCTCCAGATTTTGATGCCACATGCATTTTACAACAAGAGAGCCACTACAACAAACGCTTTACTCTGGGGATGCTGAACATCATTAATGTACCATCAGAGATTAGGCTGAAGTTTAAAACTGACACAGAGAACTGTGCACACATATACAGACACCTACTTGACACAACCCTGCAAACATTTTGTCGGGTTTCTTATCTCCCTCGTCAAAAAGTGAGTTTGGCGATAGTTTGAGATGAGAGTCTGATGATAGTTTGGCGATTTATAAAAACAAAACACACAAGGTTTCGCATTTTTAACATAAAATGGATAAATTGGCGATATGTGGCATCAATTTCTATTGCCCTGTATATATGGACAGAGTGATAAATAAGAACTTGAGAATTACAAGCATGCATTTAGGGGTGAATGCTTTCAAATAAATTCAATACAAGTAACCCTAGTAACCCTCTAGTTGCCCAAGTAACCCTCTAGTTGCCTCGTCTTAGACGCACAGCGTGGCGCAGTCGTCTAAAACGTCAGTCCCATAGTGATTTCAGTCCAAGGGAACCGAGTTTGAATCGCCTCAGAGTAAGTAAAAGTTTTTCATGTAATTAAGTATAAGTTTGTTTAATTCGTTGTTTATCAAAACAGGCAAGCAGTAACCAGCAGCAAGTTGTGTAGCAGCGCGCACAAATATTTTTTTTTTGTGTGAATCGCTTTTATATTCCTGAGAAGAGACTTTTCGTATCTCCCAGAAGAAACGCTTTCTCTCCTTCAAGAAGTGTCGCAGAGTGACACATTTCTTCCCGAAGGGAGATGAGAATGCGATAAATATGCGATATCGCCAGAGTGAAGCGACACCTACTGGAAGAATCGCGTTCTTATCTTCTGCGATAAAAAATGTTTGCTGGGAAACATTAGACGAAATTAGTTGAATATCAGGCTTCGTGGCGAGCACTCGTACTTGTCCCGTAAATATGTATGTATAGGTTTCAATGTTGTTCAAAAATTGTTTCTTGGGAAAATCTTGTTAATTTTATCTGTTTAATGTTGTTTGTTAGCCCCCTGAAGACGGACCAGGATGTGGGCCCGAAATATATTGGGAAAACAGAAATCAAAAAACTATCGTCTTTTCATTCCTTGGATGGGACGGATGACCTTGAGCCAGCACAACCAAACATTTGAAAAAATCTTAATATTACACAAAACTTTTATAAATCATTGTTAAAATATTTCAGAACCAAAGGGCAAGAAACCTTGATATAAGACAGCAATATTGAAAACTACAAAAAAAAAAACCGTGTTGTTGTCGTTAAAGCAGTCCATTCACACACGAATTTGTTTTGTTCGACGAAATGTTCGTCGAGAGTGGTGGTGTTAGTTCGTCGAACAAATTCGTGTGTGGGTGGGCTGCGTAACACTCACGAAGCTTTGATGTGGAACCTGATGCTAGTCACTCTTTAGTCTTTATTTAGTCACTGTTTAGATATGACCTATTGCATCACCTTTTTCTCTCTCTCTTTCATCACCTCTTTCATCACTTCTTTCATCACTTTTTTCATCACCTCTTTCATCACCTCTTTCATCAACTCTTTCATCATTTCTTTCATCACCTCTTTCATCACCTTTTTCATCACCTCTTTCATCACTTCTTTCATCACCTCTTTCATCATTTCTTATATCACCTCTTTCACCACTTCTATTATAACCTCTTTTATCACTTCTTTCACCACTTCTTTCATCACCTCTTTCATCACCTTTCCTTTATCACCTCATCCATCACCATTTAATCATCTCTTTCATCCCTTCTATCATCCCCACTTTTACCACCACATTCATCACCTCTTTTATCAACTCTTTTATCACCTCATTTATCACCCCTTTCATCCCCTCTTTCGCTCCTCTTTCCCGGGACACTTCACAAAACAACAACACAAACTATGTATGAAATCAGCGTTACGTGATGCTGAAATCAAATTTTACTTCTACTTAAATACTCCGCACCGAAATTAAAGTTGTTTCACATCAAAAATTTTGAAAACTGAAAAATTAAATTTTTTACAACCTAACAGCAGGATTACATAGCGCATTTTTCATTGTTGTCGCTTGGATCAACGTTATTCCATCGGATCAGAATCCTCTCTATACAACTTTAACGATCCGATACCACCCACCACCACCTGTTTTAGTTAATTTAAGTAGCCTGAAAAGAAAAGAGAAATTTAAATTTTTAACATCCGCCCCTCGTGGCACCTCTTATTGCACTCCACCACGGCACACGCTCATTTTTTCGAAAGTTTCTTTCTAATTTTCTGAGGCTTTTTTCTTCTGTGTAGATCTCTATTTTTAAAAACAATGTTAGCGTCTACATATTTTTAAGAAAATTGTTTTCGGAAAATCATTTCTGTTTTTAAGAAATTTTAATAGGACTTTTAAAGGGAATTAAAATAGTTATTCTACAGGATATTTTACTCAAAAATCAAAGTTTAAATTTGACCTTTTTAAAGAAAGCAGAACAATTCGCCCAAATTATCAGAACAATCTCCAATATTTTTGTTTTTAGAATTTCTAAAATTCAAGGGAAATTTTTTCCTAAGTGTAATACGGACATTTGACACTATTGCTTTAACGGATCGATAAATAATCTTAATTTCTAAATATCTTTTCCAAATTGCTGGGGCAAGAGGGGGCCTGGCTAAAATTAAAAAAAAAAAACAAAAAACTCAGCGAAATTTGGATGTGGACCAACGATTTTAAGTGAGAGTGCACTTGCCGTTACTCATCTTTGTGAGTTCATAAGTCTTTGCTTTGACTGCCCAGCACTTCGAGTATTATAAGTCAGTTGATATTTATACCCATGTTAAATTCTCTCTCGATTAATCACATAAATACAAAAATACATACAAATATATATTATATTACTTAAAAATTCGAAATCTTGACCAGAGTTTTGGCGCAGTCCTTCGTAAAATAATGAATGGGTACTCCGTTTAGTTCAGACTTACTTTACAATCCTTTTCGAAAAATCCTAAAATCTCGTACAGAACTGTATCTGAGATAAACTTTTTACAACGTTTTCTCAATTTCGTTCTCAGGCAATGTGGAGAGTGCTTTAATCATGACCAATGAGCTGCTTCAGTTGCTGCCAAATCATGAACGCGCCAATGGCAACAAAAAGTTCTACGAGAAAGAGATTGCCCATCTTAAGGAAATGAAGAGAATGAAAGGCGATGATGGCTCCGATGAAATGCCCGTGTCAGATCTGGTAAGTTGCCCACGCAAATGCCACCCTCATCTTCTAACGGCCCTCTTAACAACAGCCTGTGGCTAAAACTGACCCCGGCATATTTGACATGTCCGAGCGTAAATCCTACGAAATGCTCTGTCGTGGCGAACTAAAGCCTTCACCCGCCGAGCTGCGTCCGCTTCGCTGTCGCTATGTCACCAACAATGTAGCCTTCTTGCGGTTGGCCCCCCTCAAGCTGGAGGAGGCCTTTATGGATCCATATATTGTGATCTATCATGATGCCATGTACGACAGCGAAATAGAGGTGATAAAGCGTTTGGCTCGTCCCCGCTTTCGACGTGCCACCGTACAGAATTCCGTAACGGGAGCGCTGGAAACGGCCAACTATCGCATCAGCAAGTCGGCTTGGCTGAAGACGGAAGAGGATCGTGTGGTCGGTACGGTAGTGCAACGTACAGCAGATATGTCGGGTCTCGACATGGACTCGGCCGAAGAGCTGCAAGTGGTCAACTATGGTATTGGTGGCCACTATGAGCCGCATTTTGATTTTGCTAGGGTGAGTAATGACTGAAGGTGCTTTGCTTTTTTGTATGGCTCAAACTACTCTCCCACAAAATAGCGGGAGGAAAAACGCGCCTTTGAGGGCCTCAATCTGGGCAATCGCATTGCCACCATGCTGTTCTATGTAAGTCATGAGTCTGTTTTGGAGTGTGGTCAGCTTTACCCAGTTGTCAAACTTTCCAGATGAGCGACGTTCAACAAGGTGGAGCCACTGTCTTCACCTCGCTGCATGCGGCCCTCTGGCCCAAGAAGGGCACGGCCGCCTTCTGGATGAATCTCCATCGTGACGGTGAGGGTGATATGCGAACGCGGCATGCTGCCTGTCCAGTCTTAACTGGATCCAAGTGGGGTAGGTCTTCGAAATGATAAGCCAAAGTGAGTTCACGGTATTGATGTGCTCCCTAATTACAGTCTCCAACAAGTGGATACATGAGCGTGGCCAAGAGTTCCGCAGACCCTGTGCTTTGGACGAAGATCATGGCGATTTCGCCATTTAGATGATGCAATCTAGTTAGTGCAAAATACTTACATCGAATCCAAGTGGAGCTGGAACTTTAGAAGAATCTCTTAAGCCAAGTCTTTATTCCGCTTCTACTTCTTTTGTTACTTTCCAAGTACTTTGCAAGGTGGGCAAACTAATTCCTATTGTAAATACCACAAAGCACCCACATTTTTTTCAACATACTCTTACTTTTCGTTAGTTGTATCATAGAGCTGTATGGAATTTATCTACTTTTGTATATTGTCTAGTTTAAATAGTAGAACAAATTGCAATAAAAATGAAAATGAATGAAAATCTTAATTGTGGCCTACAGTGTGTGCTGTACTTTTGTGGGAACCAGCGGGATCGGCTTAATATAATATATAAAAGGGAAAATATAATATTTTCGAATTGGGTAAGTCCATAATAGTGTTAAATTTATTGATGGATAGATTAGCCAAGCAACATTCAGCTCTTCGGATAAGTACCGAATTCGGCTCAGCATTTTTTTTAACGAAAATTTCAGAATTATAAATACACTGAGAAAAAATCAGTTTTACGACTGGTACCAGTACCGAAATCATAACTTTTTTTTGACGAAAATCTACTAAGCACGATTTTTGCTTTAGCGGATCGATAAATAATGATATTTATGAACATTTTTTCCCACTTTAGAACGGTTTGCGGTTACCTAGGGATTATTTTATGCTGAAATTTTTTTTTGAAATTGCAAAAGGGCAGAAATCTCATGTTTTTGTCAGAACCCTAACATTTGTTTACCAGCAAAGTTTAAATTTCTTACAATATGTTCTGAAAAGATTAAATTCAACGTACATAATGTTACCCCAAATCAAAGATTAAAAATAATTAAACTATTTGGTTTGTAAAACAAATACTTGTAAGTGGATTGGACCCAGATCTTGTAAGGAAGTATATATAAGTACCAGATACATATAGAAATAACAACAACAATAACAAACATTTCAGAGATATTAACTCAAATATGTTTTAAATTTGACTGCCTACACCATTTTTTTAATTTTGTATTTTTTATGTAAATGTTTACGAATGGAAACTTATTTATATTTTTATTTCTAGTTATTTCTAGTCTGTGGTCAAATTAAAAAAATTTTAGTTCCAAAGAGTGTTGCATTCTTTGTTTTGACTTAAATTTTTTGTATATTTTGCATCAGTTTTATAAATAATCAACTTTGAACGGCTTCTTTGTCATATAATTGTTATGTGTATTTAAAATCATTTCCAAGATTCGTTTTTTCCAGCTTCCCAAACCAAAATTTGGGACTTTTGCCCAAAATTACGGCCCAGTGTGCACTCAATACACAATGGTACCAAAATAAATTTGTATACTCTTCACACTGAGCCAACGTACAGTGGGCGAAATGACCACTTTAGAGAGACTAAATTAATATCTTCCAAAGTGAATGAGATAATCGCATTCGGTTTTTTTCTCTTAAAGGTAGAAATGCAAAAAAAAAAAAAAAAAGAGCGTAAGCTAAAGTCGTCTCTAACCGACTTCGATATACCCGTTACTCATGAGAAGAAATAATTAATAGCGTTCCTGTGTTCCTGAGTGGGAAATACGAAAGGTATGCAAAATTTTTTTAACTCCTTTATTTAATATCCGATCTTGATACAAATTTCAGGGATTATAGTTATTGCGAATATAAATTAAAGTTTAAAATTTGAATTCGATACCTTAAAAAATGTGGGAGTAATCAAACATTATTAATTGTGGGGGCGGGGATGGGCGTGGCAAAAATTTGAAACAATCTTGATCTGCGTGCAGACAATAGAAGTCTACATGTCAAATTTGTTAGCTCTAGCTCTTAGTCTCCGAGATGTAGGTATTCATACAGACGGACGGACAGACTGACATGGCTAAATCGACTCGGCTGTTAATACTGAATATATATACTTTATATGGTCGGAAATGATTCCTTCTGCCTGTTACATACGATTTCAGTATACCCTTTTAACTCTACAAGTAACGGGTATTCAAATTTAAATTATATTCATTTTTGTTTTTCAAATTAAAAAAATTTTTTTCAAAATTTAAAAAAGCCAACAACTTTTTTAGTAATTATTTTTCCATTTTTTTTTTAAGTTTTTTAAGATTAAGCCAATTTTTTTTTTAAATTTTAAGCCAAACCTCGCCTCAGAAACGTTCAATAGAGTTAAGCAAGGTATGAATCGAAAGATTATTGAATTTCCAACAATCGCGTAAAACATTGTTTTTAAAACAGTAAAGTAGAATGAATGCAAATAGCAAAAATATTTCAAAAATATATTTTTTTTTTAAAAAATAATATTTTGCTCAAAAATAAGGTAGGGTAAAGTACCCGATTGTGGACACCCCAGTCTATTTTTTGGCAGGTAACAGATGCCGCCAAACTTGTAGTTTGACAGTACTCATCAGCTGAGCCAATACCGAAGTGTAAACACGCATATGGTTTCTTGCTGTGAGCAAATAAAAAATAAACGAAAATTTGTCTGAGTTTCAATTTTTTTCAATTTCCGCATTGCGTTAAATCGAAGCACATCATGGAAAAGAGGTGAGTATTATACTTTGTGATTTAGTGCATTTAGTGTACTTTGTGATGTGATATCAAGTTTCAGTGAAATGTTTGTGTCGTGTAAATTTGCTGAACAAAACAAAAATGGCTACCATATCCAAGAATGGACACTCTTTTGCACCGGTTGAGGACATCCCCGTTTAAAGCGTGTGTTTGGCCATAAAACTGTCAAATATCTTTGTTTATGTTAGTTTAACATATTTTAACAGCATTTTTGTGAATTCTTGTGCATTTTTCGCCATGTCAACACCAAACAAATCGTCCGATTCAACAATAATCAATTTTAATGGGCTGGTCGATGCCATTAAGCAATGCCTCATCGATAAAAAAGGCCGTCAAAGCTACAGCCAATGAATATGGGCTTCCTCGATCCATTTTGATCCGGTATTTGGAGAAAGTCAGAGCAGTTTTGCAGATGTTTCGTCCATTGTTGATTCGGTTTTGTTGGAAGACAATCAGCGTCGTATCATCGTTTCCGCCGATCCCAATATTGGGCGAGAAGAAGAGGTGTTAACCTCCCCCGAACCATCCACTTCACGGGCGTCTTCGGCTAGCCGCTTATCACTGTAGGATGAAATTGGGCCGGTTCAAGGAACTTCTCCGAAAAAGGCCATCGAATCGCGGTCACAAGCCACTATGCTAACTTCTCCGGAAAGCGTCGAGGTTTTGCGCGAGAAGGCAAAAAAATGACGAAAAGCTGATTCTGCGTCGCACCAAAAGAAGGGCCCCCAGAAAGGTGACCGGCCAGGAAAACGACAGGCAACACCACCAGCCAAGTGAAACGCGATGCCAAGAAGAAGGCGTGTTCGTCATCTGAAGAAGACGAAGATGTCGACTTCCGTTTGATTTGTTTCATTTTGCCATAATTCATCGCCATCTTTTTTATTTTTTTGCCACTGACGGCTTCTTAAAAAAATAAACTTTTTTTCCATCAATTTATGGAGATTTTGCTTTACATTTTTCCATTTCTAGCGATTTGCAAGGGTGTCAAAAAAAATTTTGGCAAAAAATCATCACTTCATATACATGGCTGCAAATTTTTTTCCATTTGTCTAGAAAAATAGGTTACTTCAGAGGAAAGTTAGCAAAGAGTCTCTAGCTTTACAATGATGTTTATGTAAAATGTAAAAATTGGCTGACAGCTCCTCCAAAACAGGGCCAAGCAAAGCTTCTCACAATCTCTTGGCGTGTGTGCCGTACATTTTCGCACAAGAGAAAGGGACCTACAGTTTAACACCGAATCCGAACGGCAAAGTTTGAGAATTTGCTTTTTTCATGGCCAGGTTCTTCACAGCTGGCGCCAATAGCTAGTGAAGGTGACCGTATGTATAAAGCTATTCCTCTAAAGAAAGAAAAAACTTTATTATAGATGTTCAGAGGCGGGATCGAACCCACGACCTCCCGCCCAGCAGTCCACACACTAACTACTGGGCCACAGACGGCCAATGATGTTCATATCACCGCATAATTTTGACTTGGAAAAAAGTTATTAGTGAAAAACGCAAGTGTGTCCACAACCAGAGACTCTCCCCTACCAAAATAAATTTGTATACTCTGCCTAGCCAACGTAGAGTGGCCGAAAAGACCAATTTAGAGAGACGAAATTAATATCTTCCAAAGTAAATGAGATAATCGCATTCGGTTTTTTTTTCTCTTAAAGGTAGAAATAAAAGCAACAAGAAACGAGAAAAAGGCAAAGCTAACTTCGTCTGTACCGAAGTTTTGATACGCTAAATAACTGTCACAACGGTTAGCGACTTCGACCAAACTTCGCAAATCAGCTTAAAAACATGACATATTAGCCATGACCGTGTTTGAGCGAAAATATTGACTTACAAAACCCATTTTCCGAACGAACATTTGTTACAGTACAATAAGTAGTCATCCGATCGGTCGGTTCCGACATATACAGCGTGCAGTAAAAAGAAGACTCTGTGCAAAGTTTTAGCTAGTAGCTCCAAAACTGAGGGACTAGTTCGCGTAGAAACAGACAGACGGACAGACGGACGGACGGACAGACGGACGGACAAAGCTCGACTCAGCTTATTAAACTTTATGTGGTCGAAGATGATTCCTTCTATGCGTTGCAAATTTTTTTTTAAATAAAGAAATTCTATGGATGATCACCCAATTGATTTTCGATGATCTCAATGGATCAGAGCTGGGAAGAATATTGGCGTTTTGAACAAGCTCATTGGTAAAAACTCTCAACTTTTCACAGATTTCGATTCGATTTCGTCCAGCTCACTACAGGTGATTTCCTTTAAAACTGTATCAAAATATAGTTTCCCCAAGTCAATAACTTCTTTGTTCGTTGAGCCAAACTAAAACCAGCTTGAATTTTGATGCTGACACTGCACCTAAAGAGTCCAACAAATGCAAGGGTAGCACATGTTAGCAAGTGATCTTTGAAATTTTTAAACAACAACGACTCACACTGACAAAAAAATTAAAGGCTACTTGAACATTTGTGAACATTTTTAGTCCACGAAAGTCAGGTGTAGGCTACAAAGGGCAGGTTGTTAATACGCGTTATTTTCACTACGTCTTAAGAGTTGTACATATATAGACGGGTCCCTAACATTGATTTTTTGCTTAATGCATACCGTTATATGAATATGTAACCAAGCTTTTTTGTAAAATAACGAGAACTTGCGGGAATTAATTGAAAAGCACTTGCCAAAAAATTAATTGGGTTTGACAGCTCACAGCTGTTCTGATATATATCAGAATGCTTTGAGATAAAGTTTTACACAGGCAAATAATTTGACAAATTTTTAGAAAATTTTAGCTAAATTGACCAAATTGGTGAACTGGCCATAGATCAAATTATAAGTGAATGAAACCAAAGTTTATATTTCAAGTCCGCAAAATGTGCAATTACGCTATTAAGACAAAATTTTAAAATGGTCAAATTAGCTAAAGAAGTATGACGGAATAAAAAATTAACGCTATTTCAAACTTGAAAAATTGAATTTCGACGCGCTAGAATGGCCGTTTCGCCCACTTTGCAGTGGGCCGAAAATTTGGACAAAAGTCCCACATAGAGTATATATATTCTTGATCAGTATGAAGAGCTGAGTTGATATAGCCATGTCCGTCTGTCCGCCTGTCCGTCCGTCCATCCGTCCGTCTGTTTCTATGCTATCTTTACCAAACTTTGCTGGAAGTCTTTTGGTACAAATACGCTGCACATTTGTCTGAACCGGCCGGATGGGATGACTATAGCATTATAGAAAAACTTTTTTGTCTTTAACGCAAACGTCTCCAAATCTTGTATTAATAACTTTTCTTATGAAAATCGGAAACTATACCTATAGTATAGCTGCCATACAAAAGATAGGTCTGAAAGAAGTCTTAGTAAGAACAACTTTTTTGTTTTCAATGCTATCGCTCCCAAACTTGTAACCGATCAATATTATATGTTACCACAAAATTATGCTAAGTTTGATCCAAATTATCTGTTTCAACACAATTTCGAAAAGTTTGATTAAAATCGGATGAATATATCGAATTGCTGCCATATGACAAACTATATATAAACTTCGGTCGAGCCGAAGTTAGCTTTCCTCTACTTTTGATATTATTTCTTGATATTGTAGTTGAGAGGTTGAATTTTCCGATTTATGAACGTTTTTCAAAATTCGCACTGTCTCAACCGCAGAGCGCTGACTTTGAAAATAATTTTTTAATATTCAAATGCGTTTTTCATTCTACGGGACTTAAAAATACAGCCAATGGCTCACCCTTTAGTAGCCACCGTTCTTTAAGGTCTTGGTTTATGTTGTGTCTGTTAAAAATTCCTAAGTTCCAAAAGTGACAGACCAGCCAAACAGGAATACAAAAACCTTTTAATGCACACTGTTCTGTCAGCAATCATGGGCTTGTTGCTTATGCTGGTTTTGGGGTCCAGTCCATTAATTTCGAATGCATCAAGTGCTGTTGCCCACCAAGGTTGGTCAAATTAGGCAAGCTTCATCAAGCGCTCGCCGATTACATCCCCATATGCATATAAATCGGGTTGTCCTCGCATAACCGCAACTGACGCAGGACACAAGCACATACTCGAACGTACTTTGTAACGGCAGCGGCGCAAATTGAATTTACGCGGAATTGTGCACTCCCAATGGGAGGGGATGGGATTGAGTGGGATGCTCTGTGGATTTATTAGATTTCGCTGTGGCATAATTCGAGTGCAGCATTTGAAATGTTGGAAATTCGATTGAAAAATGTTAAGAGGGGAGAGACCGGTGTGGGACAGAGCTACATCAACTGGTTGTTTACATAGCCGCACACTTGTCAGTGGACGATGTTGTTTGCTCAACGTTTTTTCTGGATACGTGACAACTTTTTGAAACGAAATATAATTCTTTCTATTTTTTTTGTTTTTTTTTTTGGGTGCCAAACACATGGCGCAGTTGCCTGGCTATCAGAATGTTGCTGTCGTAGCCGGAGGAGGGTTAGTTAGCTTCTCTCGTTTCACCATGTCACAACGTAGTTGTTGCAGTGTCGTTGCGCTATCGCTCCTCATTCACTTTGTCGGAGGCGAGTTCTACTCATCTGTGGATAGCATGCAGGGATTGGGAATTGTGGAACAGGATATTTTAGAGGCCACACATATCTATCTGAGGGCCCAGCAGCAGCAGCTCAGCGTATATCGCAAGTAATTGAATGTTGATTGATTTCTGCTCCGCCCCACCCCGTGGGAGCTGATTGATGTCGTTGACAGTTTTGTAGCGCAAGTGAAACGGGAACATGAAGTGGCGGTGCACGAAATGGATCTGGATGATTATTTGGGACATCCGTTGCATGCATTTCGATTGATCAAGCGTTTGGTAAACGATTGGGATGCTCTGCATGACTTGATAATGGCCGACCAGGCTAAGAAGGGTGCGTGATTATGTGTTTGCTCAATTTAGTTGATCAATTCGCTCTAGATTTCCAGACAAAAGAGTGACCAAAGAGCAGTTCAAAAAATACTTGTTCATGTTATGGTGCAACTGGGTTTACTATTGACACAATTCTGTTTTATTTCGCAGACTATCGCCAAAACGTGGACGAGTTGGTCCAGAAATTGGGCTATCCGGATATTTCGGAACTTCAGGGGGCTGTCAAGGGTTTCCATCGTCTGCAACAGGTTTACAATCTAACCGCTGCCGATTTAGCTGATGGCTTCATCGATGATGTGTTCACCTATGCTGAACTACAATGGCGTGACTGCTATGAGATTGGTGTGCAACTCTTCGATCTGGGGGAATACAAGAGTGCCCTGGAATGGCTGAAGGTGGCTGCCAAATTGCTAAAAGACCTCTCTTGGCGCACAGATGTGAATAAGCGCCAGTTTATGCTCGAATTGACCGAGTATATGTCATTGGCTTACTTTGAGCTAGGTAGAACCAAATTGGCTGGAACACTGCTCAACCAAGTGTTGACCCTTGAGCCAACGCATCCTGCTCAACAGACAAGCAAATATTTGGATTATAGAGACAAGCCAGTCACTCGGCCAAAGCCACATCAACATTCCTGGTTTGCCAACTACACGCGTTTGTGTCAGGGTCAAAGGTTACCCGAGCCGCACCGTGACAGTGCACTACGCTGTTATTTAGATGGCAAACGCCATGCCTTTTTTACCATTGCTCCGCTTAAGGTGGAGCAAGTGCATCTAGATCCCGATATAAATGTCTACCATGGCATGCTCAACCAAGCTCTGATCGACAAGATTTTTGAGGAGGCGGATAAATTCCAAATGATGCGTTCGGCTGTACAAGGCAAACAGGGTGAAGGTACGGTGCTTGATTTAAGGGTCAGCCAACAGACTTGGCTCAACTACAGCAGCCCGGTGATGAAGTCCATTAACCATCTGATAGAATATATCTCTGGCTTCGATATGGCCGCCGTTGAGGAGATGCAGGTGGCCAACTATGGAGTGGGCGGACAGTACGAGCCGCATCCGGATTACTTTGAGATAAACCTTCCCAAAAATTTTCCTGGCGATCGCATCTCAACCAGCATGTTTTATGTAAGTCAGAAAAAGAGAGCATTTTCAAATTGCAAAGTCAAACGCTTTTACCATTTGCCGGAGCAGCAAGCTTATTAGCTTATTAAAGCAGCACTTATTAGTGACTTAACTTGACTTCACAGTGTTTGAACAGTTACCAACCAGTGACTTGACAGTAAGCTGGCAGTCACTTAGCTGTGACTTGACAGTGACTTGATAGTGACCTGACAATGACTTGACAGTGACTTGGCAGTGACTTGGCAGAGACTAAACAGTGACTTGACAGAGTCTGAACAGTTACCAACCAGTGACTTGACAGTAAGCTGACAGCCACTTAGCAGTGACTTGACAGTGACGTGAAAGTGACTGGACAGTGACTTGACAGTGACTTGAAAGTGACTTGGCAGAGAATAATCAGTGACTAAACAGCGACTTGACAGTGTCTGAACAGTTACCAACCAGTGACTTGACAGTAAGCTTACAGCCACTTAGCAGTGACTTGACAGTGACTTGACAGAGACTAAACAGTGACTAAACAGTGATTAAACAGTGACTAAACAGTGACTTGACAGTGTCTGAACTGTTACCAACCAGTGAATTGACAGTAAGCTTACTTAGCACAGTGACTATAGTGACTTGACAGTGATATGCTATCTCCTCCGTCAGTTTTAAAGCTATTTTAGCCAAACTTTGCACGAAGACTATTGGTACAAAAACGCAGCACATTTGTCGGAACCGGTCGGATCGGATGACTATAGCGTAAGCTGCCATAGGAACGATCGGTCGAAAAACTAGTTTTAGTGAGAAAAACTTTTTTGTTTTCAGTACTATCGCTCCCAAACATCGTACTTATAAATTTTCTATGATTTCACATAATTTCACTAAGAGTTATCCAAATCGGACAACTATATAGCCATACAAAAGATAGGTTTGAAAAAAAGTCTTAGTAAAAATTTTTTTTTTTTTTAATGCTATTGCTCCCAAACTTACATGCTACCACACAATTCTGCCAAGTTTGATTCGAATCGAATGACTATAGCTTATAGCTGCCACAGGAACGAAAGACCCAAAAAATGGTTCTAGTGAGAAAAACTTTTTTTTTTCAATGGTAGCGTCTTTATCAGGGACCGTAATCATTATAAGTGCTATTTTTAAAATCCCATTTTAATGATTATTTATTAATTTTTACTATTTTGCTCATTTTATTATGATTATTTTTTGAGTGTTACTAAACAACTCGGGTTTTAATGATTATTGTCTGAGTGAAAAATAATACTTAAAAAAAATGATTATTTTGTGATTTATATTTTTTCGCTCAAAAATATCACTAGGATCATTTAAAAAGGAACTGAAACAAAATAACTATATATTCTTAGAAAGTGAACCAAGGCGAACCTTTTAAACCAAAATTTTGATAAAAAAAAACTCTTCCTCTAGAAGCGATATGGGTGGACAATGTGGCAGTGGCGATCTGACACCGGATTTCAATAGATGTCGACGAGATAAGACGAAAATATTATGACCAAGTTTTCCAAATTTTGCTTAGTTTTTAAGATCCGCCCACGAAAGTACAAAATTTCACATGTAATTTTTGGCAAGAAAAACAATTTTCTGGCCAACCAAAGGGACACAATAAAAAATTATTTAATTAACATTACAAAAAGAAGCTTCTGCAGTGACATCAATTTAAGGACTGAAAAAGATCATTCGACGCTCACTGGGTTGCAGGAGCAGAGTGCACTACTTTGGCCAGCTAGTATAAATACGGGTAGTAAAACTATTTATCTTTCCAATATTCCATAATATGTATTCTTATGGGTATCAACAGGCATAGGGCTATAGTTGTCTATCTCTCGATGAGCCGCCCTAAAAAATTCAACATTTTTGTTAATTAAAAGACCGCCATCATAAAATTATTTTCTGTCCATAAATTCGCAATAAAAAATTAATTTATTTAATTTTACAAAAAGAAGCTTCTGCAGTGACTCCATATTATTTTTTTTAAATTTTGAATTTTAATTACAAAATAAACTAAATTGTTAAATCTTGTTGAGCTAACGCCATTAACATCTTCACTGATGACTCTAAGCTCCAACTTCCTGATCACGGTAGTGTATAGGGTTTATTTATATACTCAGACAGTCAAGCCGTCCTTAAAGCACTTGACTCACATATCAACAATGTTAAAACACTTACGGAATGTCGCTCATCTCTTAATGAGATCGCACGGCATTTCAGTGTACACCTTATATGGGTGCCTGGTCATCGCAACATTGAAGGAAATGAGTCTGCGGACAAACTGGCCAGAATAGGTACCACCATCGAGCTCCTTTCAGGGAACGATAGGGATGCCTTTGGCGACATACAAGCTTCACACAAAAACTGAAACACTTCGTCTCGCTACGAATCGAGACGGGGATAACCCTTTCTTCCTGTGCAGTAGCGAGGCTTACGTGGCCAGCATTCGATCAAAAACGTACTAGTACATCTTTACGTCACAGAAGGGACCACATATTACTTCTGGTGGCGACCCTCACGGGTCACTGTCTTATTGGCAGACACGCAGCCCGCCTAGGCGTCACTTACCATGACTTCTGCAGAATTTGCGGACACGAAGAAGAGAAGGAATCGGTACAACACCTTCTGTGCCATTGCCCCGACTTGAGTAGAAGAAGACTCAGGACACTTGGTCAACCTCTGCTTCTCAACCTCTGGGAGACATCCGGGCTAGAGATCCCAGCTCTGTTCAAATTTATTCTGTCCACACAACGGTTCAGTATCGAGGACCCCCCTCAGTGCTAAATAGGGTTAACAGGGAATAAATATGGCATTGCAATGGGCCCAAAGTGGCCTAAGTGCGAGAGCGACTTGGTGTCACTGCAGAAGCTTCTTTTTGTAAAGTTAATTAAATAATTTTTTTATTGTGTCCTTTTGGTCTCGTCGACATCTATTGAAATCCGGTGTCAGATCGCCACTGCCACATTGTCCACCAATATCGCTTCTAGAGGAAGAGTTTTTTTTTATCAAATTTTGGTTTAAAACGTTCGCCTTGGTTCACTTTCTAAGAATATATATTTATTTTGTTTCAGTTCCTTTTTAAATGGTCGTAATAGCATCTTGAGTGATATTTTTGAGCGAAAAAAATATATATCACAAAGTAATCATTATTTTTTAAGCATTATTTTTTCACTCAGACAATAATCATTAAAACCCGAGTTGTTAAGTAACACTTAAAAAATAATCATTATTACTGAGTAATTAGTGCAAAAAATCATGAAGTCAAAAATCATTGCAGATATGCATTTTAGACGCAAGTAGAACCAAATTGGTATAATTCTTTTATTTGACCGACTTCTAAGTATGGGTAATTATTTCTGAAGTGGGCAACTTTTTTTTGTCATAGTATCAAAAAATTTTAATTTTTTTAACAGGCGTTAACCGCAGTTTTCCACGAATTTTAATAGCTTTTTTCAGAATTTTACCATTTTGGGATAAAGGGCAAAGTATGAACAGGAGAGCGATTGTTTTTTGTCTGTCCGTCCGTGTCGTGTGAAAAAGATTGAGAAAGAGAAGAGGTTGAAATAAAATATTTTTATTGAGAGATAATTTATTTTCAAATTTGCAGCCTCCCGCCCCCAATTGAAAAGTTATATTAAAGATAGAGGATTGTACTTTTATGCTTAATTTGCTAAATATGATAAGATCGGACGAAGGTTCAGTAAAAATAAATAAAAACTTTAAAAAATATTATGTTTCCTTTTTGCTAAAGTTGTTTATTTAAAAGTTAAAATAAATTTGTGATAAAAATATTTGCGATGGTTGAACTGGTGGAAAAAACCGCCGAAACTTAAGAAAAAAATTAAATCGCGATTTCTAAAAAAACGGCCATTTTGAGATTTTTCAAAAAAATTAGGAGTAATCCTCTTGATATTCTTGGTACTCTAAAAAAAGGTTTCATGATGGGACAGCCATAACTTTCCGCGAAACTCACCTCCAAAGAATTCCGGTTATTTTACTAAAATCATAGTAGGCTATAAACAATAGTAGTATAAAATTAAGCATTTTTATTCGGCACATGACACATCGAAGTCATCAGCGAAGGAATATTTCTTAAGCATGAGATGGTCATTGTCGATGGGAATGACGCTGTGGTATTTGTGAGTACCTGGTACCGTTTTCGCATGGTTGAAGCGGACAGTCAACTCCTCTGCCACTTTCATTATTTCAGCCTTAGAGCCAAAAAATACCTCAGTTTTCTCCATATTCTTTTTGGCCCAATCAAATAGCGCCTCTGGACACAAAATTTGGTCAGCTGTGTTTACGGCTTGAAGACTAGCCCGTGCTGCGTGTCTTTTTAATGTTCCTCCAATGCCGTCACAAGCGGAGTGGCACAGAAATCTCTATAGGTTTGTAAATCTCTTGAAAAATCCGTGGGTTTAACTGAACTTCGAAAGTTTTCACTTTCTTATTTAAAAATCTAGTTAGAAGGTTTGTGGTCCATCTCCTCAAACAGTGTTGCATCTCTAGCAAAAACTGTTTCCCATTTTCCAGTTAGGAGTTGATGTTTAATTGAAATTTGTTGATTGTGTTATATGTTTTATGATGCACGCTTAAATTTTAATTGAAAATTAAGTCATATTCTTCGAAAGTAATATAAAAAATTCAAAAATATTTTCGCTCCAGTCATGAAGTAAAATTTGGACACCCCATGCCCTGTTGTTGTTGTGAACAATTAATGAAACGAAAACTTTTTCATCATCTGCAAGTTTCAATGTTAAAAAAATATTATGTATATTGGTACGAGACGGACAGGGAGGAAGATATGAGGTGGGGATAAGATGTTTATTTAGAGTGTTTGTAGTTTAAGACGAGCGCGTATTAGACTTTGTTTGATAAAAGAACTCGTCAGGCAAAGTCTGTTATAGGATTTACACAATCTAAGAACTTGAAAGTTTTAACAAATTTACTGTTGAAAATAAACTAAGCGAGTTTGGTACAAACCCCACTTTAGTAGCTCTTTCACTACTCCAGGGTAACTTTTACATTTTTTTCTGGTTCCCATTTCTTTACTTTATTTCCCCTTTCAGCTATCTGATGTACAACAGGGTGGCTATACGGTGTTTACCAAGCTCAATGTCTTTTTACCACCCATCAGGGGAGCCTTGGTCATGTGGCATAATCTGCACCGTTCACTGGATGTGGATGTTCGTACCCTACATGCAGGATGTCCCGTCTTAGTCGGTTCTAAAAGAAGTGAGTATCTTTATCTTTTGATAAATATTTTCTAATAATACCGTGTATTTTCTAGTTGGCAACATTTGGATGCATTCCGGTTATCAGGAGTTTCGAAGACCCTGTCTACTTACTTCCGATAGCTACAAATCCGCGGGATACAGATAAAGTGGATTAATTTGGTTCAATTAAATTAACTTTTTTAATGTAGAGAAATAATAATAAATAAATAATGAAAATACTTTTCAGCCAAATTCCTTAAATGGCAAAGAGATTTCGTTATCTCTCTGAAGGTCACAGGGTCGCACGTGATCTTGATTGCGTTCACGTATCCAGACATTGGCAACTGAAAGAAAGAAGTTTTCGTTTAAGGAATTTTATTTGAGTTGTATCTAAAATGTACTTACTCCATTTGCTGCCTAGAAGCACGGGACAGGCGGCATGCTTGGTGCGATAGTCCAGATCGCTGGAACGATGCAGATTATACCAAAAAAGCAGACTGCCCTGCTCTGGTGTCACGAGTAACGGCAGATAGGGAAACGCTGTTCCCCCGCCAACTTCCACATTGGATAACTGGGGGATTGTCAAATGTGATTATTATTTTTGGGCTTATGTGAAGCTGCACTCACATAATAAATCCCAGTGGCTAAACGATTTCCATCTGTATCACCCTCGATATGCTCGTGATGCTCAGGAAAACAGTCCAAGTGCGGCTCAAAGTGACCGCCTATGCCATAGTTGGCTATCTGCACATCCTCCGCATAGTTCATATCCAGACCTGACAGATCCTCTATATAACGACTCAATCGCCGCAGGGACAAGCTCTCGCTGTACTCAAAGGAGGCTCCTTGGCTGGTGCGATAGGCGGCGGCCACTGTGTTGCTAGCTGAATGCTCCTTGGTGTAGACTTGAGATCGCTGTATATGAGGTCGGGCCATACTCTGAAGATAGGTCAAGTCTCGCTTGCTGACCACATCGTGCACTTGCACCACAAACGGATCCAGATGAAGTTCCTCCAATTTGAAAGGTTGATAAGTGAATCGGCTATTTTGGAGGCGGCAACGTAGTTTGCGCTGTGAGAGGACACTAGGCTGCACTTCCCCGCGACACACCTGCTCGTAGAGACGAAACTCTTGTGTGCTGTGGTAGTCACCGGGACCTCGTACCGTCTCATGCAGCAAACCCTGTTTAACCCCATCGCTGATAAGTTGCTCCAGTTGCTGGCGTGTTTCAATTAGATGCTTTCGTTCCACTGGCTGAATGGAGAGCAAGTGATTCACCAAGTTGAGTGCATTCTCATGATCGCCCATGGTCTGGTGGTAGCCCATAACGGCCTCCATAAAATCCAACGAGGCAGTTTCCTCACCATAGCTTTGCTCTGCCAAAAGTTGCATAGATTGTTGAAGCCAGGGCACCGTGTGATTATAGTCACGCAGAGTATACAAATGCTGACCCAGCACGAAGCAGTCCTGCCAGGACATGGCTGTGCTGAGATTGCAAAAAAAATGGTTACATAAATCTGACTAAAGGTCTCGAACTTTATCTCTCTTGCTGAGCAATAAAAAAATAATTGTCAGCTGTCGGGGTCGAACAACTGCCAGGCTCTGGGACTCAGGCAAAATTGGGGAATGAGTCTTGGTCCTGGAGTAGATGACCTTACTCACCCATATTTGATCCCATTCAGCATACCACTAGCCAGCTCAGCCACATCCAATTGATAGGTCTGCTGCAGTCGTGTCATTGCAATGGCTGTCCCCAGAAAGTCATCCAACGTGGGGAAGCTCAAGTTCCTTCTATGCCCGGCCATGGCCTCGAGATAGTCTATTGTTTGCAAAGTGTCAGTAAGGTCAGATGAAATCTTTATCCTTTCGTTAACAAAGATTGATACCAACTTGTGCGACTTGCATCGCCCGTCACGCTTCCCTCAAAGGTCTCCCAATCGCTGTGCAGGCGCTTAATCAGCCGAAAAGCATTCACCGGATTGTTGAGGTAGCCTTCAATGCTGTGGGCGGCACTTAGCTGATGCTCCAGTCTGATGGCATCGATTTCGCTGCAGGGAAAAATATTCAAAATCCATTTAACAAGTTGCTCGAGCCCTCTATTAATCAGCATCAGTCGGCGACTGGGTAAATATTTCATTTTTCATTTTTAGTTTGCATAATCATTTATGAAGCCAAATAACTAAAGAGATTTGCATTTGATTTCAGTTTTCCGTTGTTTGTTAACTACAGTTTCCTATACCCATACAAATCGTAATTAATTGGACACACTAATTCGATTATTATGTAAAAATTGTATTCTATTTTAAATAATTAAAGCATTTGTGTTCACGCTTGTCGGTTGCACTGATTGTCATTTAAGGGAGCCATTCGAATGTTTGCCTTATCTTAAAAGCGGCAAATTGTTGTCTCATATTTCAATTAAGTGGAAGCACTTGTTTTATATTTTTGTTCAAACATATCGCAGCTATCAATTAGCCAAAAGTGTCAGACTTAAAATATATCACCTTAGGTAGGTAGAAATTATATTCCATGCGAAACGAAACAAATACGAAATTTATTATACTCAATTAATTTATTTTGTTCTGGGGATACATTTATCGCTCTGTTCTATCAGGTCTGAATTATTATAAAAGGAACTTTTGGAATAACACATTTATTTGGTGACTCCAGCAAGTGAAAATGTACAAAAAAGTAATGAGTTGGTTCAAATGTATGTAACTGGCAGACGGCGGCTTTTGCGAGCCCTTAAAGAACATACATATATTTCTCGATCAGCATCAACAGCCGAATCGATATATGACAAATCTCAGAGAGGTTCTAATTGTATGGAGGGTAGAATCCGTATAATTTTTTTATTCTTGGATCAATCAAGTTTACACTACAACCACATGTAAAACCTGGGAATTAGCTAAATAATGTCGAAAGTGAAGGGAAAAGATGTTAACCCAATCCATTCACTCTCACTTTCACCGACCCAGCCGCTTTGCCTCACAGTTGTGCATTAAAACGATTAGATCTTAAAATCACCAATCATCAATCATTTTTTTAATAAGTGAGTTTTACCAGGCTGAAGGTCATAAATGTTAGTCGTAACTTTTAGAAACCAGTAAGAAAGTCGGTGAAGCCCGACTTTAATATACTCTGCTTACTTTTGGTCATAACTTGACCAATAGATGGCGCCACTACTTGATTTTCAAAACTGACCAATAAATGACCACACTACAACAACCATATATTTAAAAAACTGTGGGAGTTCTATTTTTTCGACCGATCTTTTCTATGGCAGCTATGTATTCCGATCCGTCCGGCTCCCACAAATTTTCGGTGTATTTGTACCAAAACACTTTGTGCAAAGTTTGTTTACGATAGAAACAGACGGATAGACGGACGGTCCGAGATGCTTCCTTCTATGCGTTACAAACATCCGTACAAATTTAATATATCCTCTCCAAGGGTATAAAAAGGCACTAGAAAGCTAAAAACATATTTCATAGGAAATCTACAGTTCAACAAATTTTTGGGTCCCCTGGACAAAATTTTTTCAAGCAAAAAATATCTTTATCTATTTTTGCTCTCATTGCTTTTTGCAGTTCCCAACTGATCAAAGCAATGATTGTAAGGAGAGGCAGTTGGCAATCATACATTCTTCAGCAAAAAGCCTACTGAAGATTCATTCGGGAGAATGTCAAAACAGTACTGAACAGGCAACCAGCTCTATTTGGTGTACAAGCATAAGTTGTTTACAGTTGTGAACTTTTTCATACCTAGAGCCAGCTAAACTAACTAATTATACTATCTTTATATATAAAAATCTGGTCTCACCTTTTTCTAAGCAAACTCCTCCGAAGCGGCTTGACTGATTTTAATGAAATTTTTTTTGTACATACTTGGATGGTGTACCTTGGGTTTTTAACCACATTTCATATTGCTAGGTGATGAGGGTGTCCCTCTGCAGAACATTCTTTTGAATTGACGACGCAGCCGGCTGCGCATCTATATCACTCTGTCTTTTATTACTGTGAAAATTTTGTAAAACTACCATTTTAGTAACGGAATATCGCTTTTCATCAATCGTTTCAATTTGGCCTGTGTGTTTGAGTGTTAAGGCCTATACTCAGATGAGATAAATTTTTAGTTTGGTACGATATTTCACATGAATAGAAACAATTTTCTACATCTTTGAAATCTGAATACATTTGAAAAGGCGTCGTATTTGTATGAAGTACTGTGCCGAGCTAATTTTTTATCTCATCTGAGTATAGGCCTTTACAGCAAACAATGCTAGCAACACGTAGGGGTGTTTATTTGGGCCGTAGAACGAATGCAGCAACACACATCCAAAATGTTACGGCAACAAAAACAGATTAACAACTACATGAAATAAATGAAAGTACGCGTGTGAGCATGTCGCAACTGGGTTCTTCTCAATCACAAGTGGCACGAGCTTTACGAAGTCAACAACAACAACTGGAGCAGAGAAAAGAGCGCCGGACAAATGTTAAAACACGTACTCGCATTCGAGTATTGGCCAGATATCGAATATTCCGCTCATCCGAAAGTCCTGACTGGTGCTATGGACAAAGAATGTCCCAATTGTTATGCGCTCAAATTCAAAAATGAGTCCGCGGGGTTGTGTTGCGCATCAGGAAAAATGCAACTACCGGAAATTGAGAAGCCACCAGATTCATTGATGATTGAGCATGATTTAATGCATGCTTTCAAATGACTTCGTGCGGAGCAACAGAAATACTGGAGAATACAGCGGCAAATGGTGATCAATTTAATTAAACCTTAAAAATCAAAGGCCAAGTGTACCATAAAGTAGGCTTATTGATGTGGGTGGAAAGTGGGTGGGAAGTGGATTGGAAGTGGGTGAGATGTGGGTGGAATAGGGGTGGTAAGTGGAGGAAAAGTCCAGCAGCGAAGTTGTAACGGGAAAACGGCTTAAGTCTTTTATATATACAATTTTTATGGCAAAAGAACGTTTGCCGGGTCAGCTAGTATATCTATTTATTCATTGTATAATCTTTGGTACAAGGCAATGAAACCGAAACATCCGAAAATGATTTTTTGCCAGCAAACTGGTTAAAGACATTGTTCATATACAAAGAGTATAAATTTCAAATATCTCCGACCAATAAAATATATTCGAAAAAGACGTCAGAACAGCAAGTGCGAGTACAGTGAAACTAATGCACAGTGTTACTACCGCAAAGATCTACATTTGACTGTACCAAACATCCGGAAATGGAACTGTTTTGCTCCAAAAATCATTGTTCTATTTTTTCAAAATTAATAAATACTTAGCAACCCGATCATTAGGTCTACGTAGTTGATTCTCTTATCCTCACTATGTATCCCTGATTTCTGGCACAGTCTATGATCCTGTGGTTCTCACCGACCCCCAGCTAGGGCTCTGGGTTTTACTCAAGTCACTAATGGTATAGCTTTGACCCAATACGACAGCTCTTCCTACCCTCAAAGTCTCACTTCCTACAGAGTACAGAGTATAAAAATTAATTAAGAAAGTGTATCTTTGATCGACAAGCAAATACTTTAAATATGAATTTATTTTGTTGTAAAGTCGCTTAGGCTGCAGTTTACTTATAAAATTAATTAAAAATAGATGCTCATTTTAAACAATGTGTGAGTCATTCATAAACATTTTGCTTAAAGATTAGCCTACTAAAATCACACCCACTCCAATTTGATTTCTTTTTATGGTCATTTTGCGGCAAGCAACTGAGACAAGCTACCAGATATAAGTTCATAAATATATATTACAACACAAGAAATAATTTTACTTCTTCTCTAATATTTACTTCCTTTGTAAATTGACCTTTGTCATTGAAACAAATACCAGTTTGCCTTCGCAGTCGATTGACGGTGATAAAAATTTGATATTTTACAATTTGCCAACGGTACTTTCTAATAAAGTATATTTAATCCGGTTTTGCGAACTGCGCATGATAAACAAATATATGCATAAATATACAAATGTACTTCTATATGCGATGAGTGCACCATATTTTGAGAACTGCTGCCAATTCGTTGACACTAATGAACAATTCGCATGAATAGCAAAATAAACGAAACTTTCTTGCTTGATTGCTAGAGATAATCAAATGCAAATTTGGCAAATACCATGCAAGTTGTGCCATATATGGGCAATTCACAAATTTATATTTAAACTAAATCAAATTAGCAGAAAGGAAAATAAGTCAATTACAAAATAATTAAATTGCCGCTGCGCAACTAAACAAATTTTCCATTCAATATTTGCCATTCCCTTTCGCTTCAGGCGCCTCCGTCAAAGTGCAAAATAGAATTACAGTCAAGGGAAGTACTATTTTTCTATTTATACTGAGTATTTTCTGTTGGGGTTCTCAATCAAAATACAGGGTCACCCACGAAAACAACGTTTGTGCTAATCATTAAATACAGCCCAAACAACTGCCCACATGCGGGGTTGGCTATGAGTTGCTGTTAATTCATAATCGATGTGGGCGCCCGAGTGCATAATGAGCTTTTACCTCCAAAATTTATTCCACATAAATATTTGTAAATATTTTGGATAAATGGATCACAGCAGGTGCTGCCCAGGTCAGTGTAAAATTTAATCAAACTTCACGCTGGAAAACTAAAATAATTTAAATGTGGTGACACAAGCTCTAATTTTTTTTTACACCCTTTCGATTATGCGCATAATTGGTGATATAAAATATATATATTTATCAACATTTTCAAACACTTCGCACAGACAAAACGTCAGTCGTCTGTTTTTAGCGTCTTCTTTTAAAGTATTCGAGACCAAACTAAGTAAAGCACGCCGATTTGGTGTTCACCTTGTTGCAAAATAGCTCTTGAGACAGATTGCTTCATCTGGTTCGTACAAAGACGCTACTTGGAAACAAAAGTTTCCTTCTGAAATACTATTAATTTTCGACCGATCATATCCCAAACGAATAATATTTATTCATCTCTTAGGTCAACTTGTGCAAAATTATGTAAAAAGACAAGAGCGACAGCCCAGAAATCAAAAAGTTTTCAAATACGAGAGATCTAGGTTTTGTCATGGAAAAATGTAATTGTTGCAATCTTGTAATTGCTAGAAATTTGTGAAACTAAGAAACTTTAGAAGGAGGTTTGGTAGCGAAAGCAGTGACAAAAGTATTTAATAAAATACTATTCAAGATGTGGCAATGGCAGATATGCTATTCTATTATCGATCTGGCGCAATGGCAAATGAGCAGGTAGTAATACCAACCAACTTCGTCAAAGTTTGGTTACGATAGCTTACTGACGGAGAGATAGCTAGAAACCGACGGACGGACAGCGGTCGAGGCAGACGATGGCTCCAACCAGGGTGACGTATTTTTCTCTACTTTGGCACAAAATTCTATTGTTTCGTTTCGTGAGCCAAGTATCCCAAGCTACGTCGCAAACCTGAAGGTTATTTCACCGTTCCGTAGCCCGACGCCAGGTTTCAGTCCTTGTGACTAGCTTGTATGAGGTTAAGGGCATCCCTATCAAGCTGTTTTTCGGGAGGAGCTGTATGGTAGTGCCGGCTCGTGTTCCTGTGGTGACCAGGCACCCAGATGAGGTGGATACAGAGATGCTGAGTGATCGCATTTAAGTCAAGAGCCCTTAGACCTGCGAGACTATCTGAGTGTTTACATACACTATTCCCTTCCTCGATCATGAGTGTTCTAAGATATTTGGCGTCCTTCTGGACGGCCACCAATTCTGCTTGGTACACCCTGTAATGATCAGGGGGCCGGAATGAGATTTATTTTTAGATCCGCTTAGAAAACTCCCCTCCTACTTTGTCTTCGAGCTTAGATCCAAGTGGTACATATTGATGGCAATTGCTCTATTCTGGGGCAAGATATCCCAGTCGCGTCTATTAGGGATATTGACATCATAAAGTTTCTGATGGAATTTGATGTTGAGTGCTCTGCGCTCATACATATTTCAGCGCATTTCAAATATGTAAAGTGCTCAGAACTGATGGTTTTCTGAGTGCTGGTCACTATTCTAAACCTCCGTAGAGTTGTATGCAGTCGAATTAGCTTAGTTGTATCAAATCTAGCGGAAAACGGTGTATAATTTAGTAAAAAAGAAGGATACTGCTGGAAGTTTAAAAAATCTAAAAAGAACAGGCCGAAAACCTGTGTTGGACCAAAGACAAGGCAGGCACTTACTAGGAGTTGTAGTAAATAATCCAACTGCAAGTCCCGTTAAATTGCCGCAGAAAACATAATTGGCAAAAAAATTTAGTGAAGCTACACTGCGTGGCAGGCTAAAGGATGCTGATTTTAGTACCTATGTTGTCCGTAAAGTGATTGACATCACACCAACCAACCAGTCAAAAAGTCTTGCATTTGCCTTGGAGTACAGAAGCCTCCTGACTTGTGGTTCAATGTTTTGTGGACAGATGAGACTGCATTTCAGTTCAAGGGGTCATATAGCAAAAAATCAAAAGCATTTGGCAGCCCAGCCAATCAATATGTTTGGTGGTGGCACAGTGATGTTCTGGGGATGCCTTTCCTATTATGGAATCGGAGACTTGGTACCGAAAATGATCATGCTTTCCCATCAGGAAACAGACTTTTTTCAACGTATAATTGGATTTTACAACAGGAAAATGCTCCATGCCATAAGGGTAGGGTACCAACCAAATTTTTGAAAGACCTAAATCAGGCGGTTCTACCTTGGCCCCCACAAAGCCCTGATGTGAATATCATTGAAAACGTTTGGGCTTTTGTTAAAAACAAGAGGACCATTGATAAATATCGAAAACGCGAAGGAGCCATTGCTGAAATTGAGGACATTTGGTCCAAATCGACCATAGAATTTGCATAAGCTTTGGTAAGATCAATACCCGACAGGCTGCAAGCTGTCATTGATGCCAAAGGTGGAATAACTACATATTAGTTCTGTTTTTTAATATTATAGAGAAAATCTTTTGTTACCATCGAATATTAAACATGAATAAATGAAATTAAGTCGTGTGAAAATACTTTTGACGCAAAGAAAACGTGTAAATACTTTTGACAACTGATAAGCTTCAGTTCACTTGCGTATATTTTTGACGTGTGAACATTTATTTTCTTAAATTTTCTTTTATTTAACTCTTCATTGATCAGACTTTGCATATAAAACAACTATTTTTAATTTCACCTCCCCCCCTCGCTGCACAAGCCGCCGATTGTGAAGTATGCACAAAAATGTACCTTGTGTAAATACTTTTGACTAGGTCTGTATATTGATTACTTTGGGAGGGCTAAGATCTGTAACTTTTTTTTTTAAAAGAAACGATAATTCAGTAGGAAAATCTTTTGTTTGTAGACGGAGTTAAAGAACTGTCTGTCGCCTTTTGAAGAATGGAAGAAAGTTACATATCGTAAAAGTAAGTAGGGTCTTACTATAAGTATTTTTTACGTTATTAAAACCATAGATTTAATACTTTCACTTGATTTATGCGCGACGGTATTTAGCGTAAGTGACCTTGTAGAATTGATTCTCTAATTTAGTCATATCACCTTTGACGTTCAACCTGCTATGTTTTTCAGATTTGTTGAAAAAATTATATAAATAAAAGCTGTGTTTTAATTACAAATGAAGAGCATAAAGTACATAACGACCTTGAGCCGGCTTACAACTATTTTTTTAATAACTAAAAACAGGTCGCTCAAAACCAACAACTATAAAAATGCTATATAAAAGTGCTAAAGATATTCTTCTAGAATAGAGTGCCAGCGAATTACATCATGAAGTCGAAATGATGGAAGAAGGTTCGTTTACTGCTTTAAAAAGCTGCTCGTTTTGATGTTGTCGTCTGTTATATATATATTCTTGACGTCGAAAACATATCTGTTGCGTGCCCAAACCAAAACTAATTGCAAAACAACTTTCAATCTTGATTTGAAAGTTTTAAGCAAAGGCAATCGGAGCCGGTGTTCACCGCACTTTAACGAAAGGGTGCTACAAAAACAGCCTGTATTTAACCTTAATTTCTCAACACTCCATTAACTGCGTCGCAGAGACGCTATGCTTGCTTTTTGTTGTTGTTTCATTTTATTGTTGTCATAGGTGGAGTATTTTTGACGATGGTTCCCACCAAGCCCAACGCATCAACCCTATTAAGCTTATAAGGGGGGATTAACCGCTCGCGTTAGCCAGCAGTTTTGCGGATGAATCACTGTGTTACCGGTGGGTGGTGTGAGCCGACTTGAGGGGCAGTAAGCCAGGCTTGTGCTGACTACATTCTCCCCCATTAGGTTCTAAAAATATCGGTCTAGAAATTTCTGCATTTTGGTATAATGTATTCACAAATACTTCAAAAAAAAAGAGAAAATATATTCCTCGATGGACCGCGAATATTGTGTGTTTTCGTTCATTTGTTGCAAACGAATATTCATATGCATACGCAAACACACACACCTCTTAACCTATGCTCACACAGACAACTTGTTTCCCCAAATGTTAATGAAAATTTGGCTAAATATCCATGGTTCGATGGTTTCATACCCAAATTCAATCAAATGATTTGATCAATTATGCCCGAAAAGTTTGCTAGTGAAGTCTATTTAGCAAAATTTTCATCAAAATTTGGGCAAATTATTTCCCTGTTTGAATGTAGCTTTAGTTATTTATTTACCTCATGGCTAAATAATAGAGGGATTAGCAGATGACAATGCAGTCACCTTAGTCGCAGCCAAGAGGGCATCTGCTGCCTCGGAGATAACGGGCTTGACAGGCCACAAGACTAAGTGTCATTCAATTGACTGGGCTGGTAGTTAATCCCTGATTTTCACGGTTGGCTTTATCGTCAAAACCCAGACTTTTGCATGACACAAGCACTGACGGGACCTGCAACTTGAAATTCCACATGCTTAGGTATAAGCATGACACGAATGATTTTCCCACCCACTGTTAAGAATTTTGTGAATTAACAAGGAATGAGCATTTTGTCTGTCCCAGATTTCAAGAGCTAAGGGGTTGGATGACCATTAGACTGGCCCTTAAAAATAGATTTCAAAATACCGGGCGGAAAAAGATTCGTTTTAGTCCCATTGGATATAATAAGAAGATTGACAGCGATCGGACTTGATTTAGTGAACGCGCGCTCGCCCTCAAATCGAAAATTTCAAATATCTTGCGGTATTTCCGCAAGCTTGTCTTTGCAAGCGCGTAGTTCTAGTTGTATTCGTCGCATCGGTTCACGCTAGAGCTTTTTTGGAAAGCTCTTTTCACGCGCTAACACGTGTTTGATTTATTGTTGTTTGTTTTTAGTCGTTCGTGAGTTATAGCGTCGCAAACATGGAGCAAAATAAAGAGAAAATACGGCATATTTTACAGTACTACTACGATAAAGGCAAAAATGCATCTCATGCTGCCAATAAAATTTGTGCAGTTTATGGACCCGATACAGTTTCCATTTCCACCGCACAACGATGGTTTCAACGTTTTCGTTCTGGTGCAGAGGTGATCGAAGATGCGCCACGGTCCGGAAGGCCTGTCGTCGAAAATTGCGATAAAATCGCTGAATTGATCGAAAGAGACCGGCATAGTAGCAGCCGTAGCATCGGCCAAGAGCTGGGCATGAGTCATCAAACCGTTATAAACCATTTGAAGAAGCTTGGATTCAAAAGAAGCTCGATGTATGGGTGCCACACGACTTGACGCAAAAAAAACATTTTTGCCCGTATGGATGCATGCGAATCGCTTCTGAATCGCAACAAAATCGACCCGTTTTTGAAGCGGATGGTGACTGGCGATGAAAAGTGGGTCACTTACGACAACGTGAAGCGCAAACGGTCGTGGTCGAAAAGCGGTGAAGCTGCCCAGACGGTGGCCAAGCCTGGATTGACGGCCGGGAAGGTTCTTCTGTGTGTTTGGTGGGATTGGCAGGGAATCATCCACTATGGCCTCTCCCCTATGGCCAAACGCTCAATTCGGACCTGTACTGCCAACAACTGGACCGCTTGAATGCAGCACTCATGCAGAAGAGGCCATCTTTGATCAACAGAGGCCGAATTGTCTTCCATCAGGACAACGCCAGGCCACACAAATCTTTGGTGACGCGCCAGAAGCTCCGGGAGCTCGGATGGGAGGTTCTTTTGCATCCACCGTATTCGGATCTCGCGCAAGTGATTACCACCTATTTCTGTCCATGGCGAACGAGCTTGGTAGTCGGA